>VMDR010030007.1:0-12557 GCA_007922815.1 Macrotus californicus
GAGTGTGTTGGGGAAAGAGGAGGGGAGACCCCCACTCATCGAACGATTGTAACTGTCCACATCAGGTTGTGCTCCTGCTCAAGGCAGGAGCCCCTGCCTGGCCCCCCACCCTGCCTTGTGGCAAGCAGGACATCCAAGAGAAATAACGTGCTTGCAGCAGCCCTGACTAATGACAGTTGGGTGCTTGTTCTCTGCTCCCTCCCAGAGGTCCCCAGAGGGACTGAGACCCGGGTGCCCACAGCGGGACTTCCTTTCTAAAGCACTTTTCCCTGCTGCCTTCCCTTCCCTGTCTCATTTCTCCACTGCCCTACTGTTATTTCCTGAGATCACCCCCAAAAAAGCAACTTGCATTGAATTTTTGCTTCAGAATAAAGTATTTGCACTTGAATCCTTGTATCACAGTCAGCTTTCAGGGGATGCAAACTAATATACACACATAGGCCTGTTATTATGCCCAATCCCCAATCCCCACAGGCCTGTTTTTATGCCCCTTAACTGAGGAGGGGTGTGAGGATTAGAGAGGGCAAGTCGCTTGCCCAAGGTCCACAGCTGGAGAGTGGCAAAGCTGGGCTTTGACCCCAGGCCCTCTGGCCTCAAGTCCAGTGCTTGTTTCCCTCATGGAAGCCTTCTTCCTTGCAAAGCACCGAGGGAATGGAATCCTTCACAGCTAGTAAAGTCCATGATGTGTATAACAGAGGTCCTTAGACTCACTCGTGGCTGGTTCCTGTGCCTCCATTCTGTCATGAAATAAGGAAGTAATGGCAAACACAGGCTTGGTGCTGACTATGTGTCAAGGGAATGTTGTTATAAGCATTTTATTTATTTATCTCCTGTCTCCAAATATTGCGTGGGCTTGGTGTAAAAAAAAGTTGTAAGTGTAAACATTTTAAAGGGAAATTCTACTTCTGCTCCCCACCCCCCAGTCCAGCAGTTTGGTTTGATCTTTTTTTAGTTTAAAAAATTGCACATATGAACATTTTCATATATATACATACACTTATGCATACATAACCATTTTTTAAAGAGAATTTCTTAAAAAAAGATTTTACTTATTTACTTTCAGAGAGAGGAGAAGGTAGGAAAAGAGGGAGAGAAACACTGATTGGTTGCCTCTCATACACACCCTGTCCGGGGACTGAACCCACAACCCAGATAAGTGGCTTTACCAGGAATGGAACTGGTGACCCCTCACTTTGTGGGATGATGCCCAAGCAACTGAGCCACACCGGTTAAGGCAAGATAATTTTTTATAAGAATTTTTTTGAGCCAAACTGATGACATATACCAGTGGGCAAGATCTCAATGCTTCCACACATAATCATTTTTTTAGGATTCCAAACATATTAAAAAATACAATCTGACCCTGGCTGGTGTGGCTCAGTGGTTGAGTGCTGACCTGTGAACCAAACGGTCACGGTTCAATTCCCAGTCAGGGCACAGGCCTGGGTTTCGGGCCACATCCCCAGTAGGGGGTGTACGAGAGGAAATACACATGGATGTTTCCCTCCCTCTCTGTCTCCCTCCCTTCCCCTCTCTCTAAAGATAAGTAAATAAAATCTTAAAAAAAAATACAATTTGTTCCAGTTAGATTATTGTATAATGAACTACCAAGAAGTTTAGTATCTTCAATTGACAAACTAGTTTGCTCATCAATTTGCAATTTGGCAGGGCTCAGTTGGGTTGGTTTTCTCTACTCTAAGTGGCCTCGTCTGGGAAGCTTGTCTGAAGCCAGAAGATCCATTTTCAAAAGATCTCACTCGTGGCTGGCAACTTGGTGCCAGCTGTTGGCTGGGGTCCCCAGTTCCTGCCAGCACAGGGTCTCTCTTTGGGGTTGCTTGGGCCTCCTCTTTGCATGGCAGCTGTGTCCAGGAGGGTGTACTCCAAGGGGCCTGGAAGGAAGTTGCAAGTCTTCTCATGATCTAGACTCCAAGTCCTGGAAGACACTGAGGACAGCTCAGGTTCAAGGAGAGAGGAATTAGATTTGCCTCTGAGCCAGTCAGTGTTCTCCAGAGAAACAGAACCAATAGCATCTATCTATCTATCTATCAATCATCTATTTATCTATCCATTCATCCATTATGTATTCATCACCTGTCTATTATCTATATTATCTGTTTATCATTTATCTATATCTATCATCTATCAGTCTTCTATACATACTTATATTTATCCTAAGATTTATGTGTGATATAAATCTTATATATACTTTTATATCTTAAGATTTATATAGACTTATGTTAAGGTATGTATTTTTCTCAAGATTATATATATATATATATATATATATGTGTATATATTGTACTACTTGGGAGGGAGAGGGGACAAATAACTTCTTTTTATGACACATCACACTTCCCAAGTGTCCCCCTGGGGGTGCAGTGGTAGTCAAACTAATTTTTGGAGACAATCATCACCCAGTAAACAGAGAGAGAGAGATTGAGAGAGAGATGCAGTTGATGTATCAGTGAGCTATCACCACATAACAAAGAGCCCACCCCCCCAAACTTAGTGGCTTAAAACAATGACCATATTCTTTTCTCTTATGATTCTGCACATCAACTGGTCATTTGGAGGCTCCACTGGGCTGGACCGTCCAAACAGCTCTCTCACACGGCTGGCAGTTGATAACTGGCTGACGGCGGGGAGGTCAGTGGGGGCTGTTGATCAGTTTTACACGTGTGAGGACTTTCCACGTGGCCTCGGCTTCCTCATAGCATGTGATATGTCCTGTGAGCAGATAGAAGTGTACACTGCCAGCCGTCTTCGAGGCCATCATTGGCATGGCATGACCTGCACCACATCCTATTGATGAAGCATCCCAGGCCAGTCCAGATTCAAGGAGAAGGAAAACAAGCTCCTCTTATTGGGGGAAATGGTGAAAATTCTGCAGTCATTTCCTCGGTGTGTTTGGGTTAGAGCCTGAGGTTCTGCATGTCCGAGATGCTGCATGTGACATCCAGACTGCTGGTGTGAAGACTACATTTTGAGCAGACAGTTCTTCAGCTCATGGCTCCTAAGTCCCTTTCTTCCCTAAATAGTTAATGAGCACCTACTATGTACCAGGATTCACTTTCTCCTGTGCTGTCATGTTAAATGACTGCTGTGTGGCTGGTACAAGGTCCCGCACCTTTCTGGACCTTCTTCTTCCCTCCTGCTGCTTCCCAGGCCTCTCTGGCCAGCCCTGCTGCCTCTCATCCACCCCAGCCCTGCCCCTGGCTCTTCTCCACATGGACTTGCCAGCAGGTGGCCCCAGCCCAGCGAGGAACAGGAGGATCTAGGGCAGTGTGCCCCAACCTGCTGGGGACTTCAGGAACAGCTACCTGCAGCTGGGTCCCATAGGACTGGAAGGAATGAGGTGGTAGGGGTTGGGGGGCAAATTCGGACATTTCCCTAACATTCTATCAGTTGTAGGAGGAAAGTATGCCCAAATCTTTCCCCTCAGCCCCATTCTTCAAATTCACGCTCATTTTGGAGCCTGAGTTTGGGGAGACCTCATAGGGGAAATTTGGGAAGGAGCTGGACAACATGTGACCCCTCTCAGGCTCTCATCCCAGATGGAAAGATTAAACCTGGAAGGGGCCAGCACAGCCATCAGGCAGGGTGAGGGCGAGGCAGAACTCCCTCGGGGTCTCCCAGCTCTGCCCTCCCTGACCTGCACCCTCTTCTCATGGCCCCACACACCCACCCTACCTGCCTCCAGGTGCCCTCTTTCCAAAGGGCCCTTCTACCCCTGAATCTGATGGGGAAGTCCCCAGCCAGGCTGGTTTCTTTGCTTCTGTTCACAGCAGGCAGGTCTCAGCTCAGGCCTTGGGCTGCCTGGAGGCAGGGCTGTGTGCCCTGGAGGCCCAGGGGAGATGTGGGACAGGACTCTATGATCAAGTTCAAGATTTTAACTGCCAAACCCTAGCCTCGGAAGGGTAGGGGAGGAAGTAAACTTGGGGCCTGGAGTCACCTTTGCCCACCCCCAACCTGCTCCTCCACCCCACAAGGGAGGTGCTGAGTCCTGAGGATCCAGCACCCACACCCTGTGACACTGAGTCGGTTCCTCTTGAGACCCAGCAGGCTCTGACTCCAAGTTTTGGGTAGCTGCCATCTGGGAGGCAGCAGCCTGCCCTGCAGGGATTGGCTGACTCAAGCCCAGCCTTCCCTAGTTCAGAGGTCAGCCAGGGCGGAAGACCTCACAGGGGAAAGCAAGGAAATTGCTTGGGACTAGGTGCTCCAGGCAGAAGGTACCAGGCTGAGGCTGCCGGGCTGACGGCCCTTGGCTCCGGGTGGGGAAGGGTGCTGGCCAAGGCAGTGGTGGCTCCAGGGAGCAAGCTGGCCCCTGGGAGTGTGGTTTCCTTGTAACAGGAGCCCCTGGCAACCTTCCACTGGCTGGTTCCTTTTGGCAGTTCTTCAGTAGTTTTTCTTTCTCCCTTTTCCTTCCCTCTCTCTCTCTCTCCCTCTCTGTCTTTCTGTCTCTGTTTCTCTTTCCCTCTGTCTGTGTCTCTCTGTCTCTGTCTCTTCCTCTGCATTTCCCTGGGTCTCCCCTCTCTCCTGAGCCCCCATTCACCCATCTCCAAGCCCTCCCTGCCCTGTCCCCAGCACTCACCTGCTCCCCTGTGTCCCTGTCCCTCACACCCTCGGCCCTCCTCCTCTGTCTGTGAGCTGGTCTCTGCCTCTGAGTTCACCTGTTATTGCCTCCTCACCCAGCCCCCAGCCCTTGGCCTCAGAAGCGCCCCCTCAGTCTGCCCTGCAGGATGCTACAGCTGAACCTGTCCTGGCTGGGACTGGGGCCACTGGCAGCCTCCCCATGGCTATCCCTGCTGCTGCTGGGAGCCTCCTGGCTCCTGGCCCGTTTCCTGGCCTGGACCTACACCTTCTATGACAACTGCCGCCGCCTCCGATGTTTCCCGGAGCCCCCAAAGCGGAACTGGTTTTGGGGTCACCTGGGCCTGGTGAGTATGGGCAGCAAAATGAGTCTTAGGTATCAGGGTGGGTGGGCTCCCCGAGGGGTTGGAATGGGGCTCAGGGGCTGGGCTGAGGCCAAAGGCAGCAGAGAAGCAAGGGGGCTCTCTTTCCTCACTCCCCACCAGGTTCATTCCTCTCCTCTGTGCACCCCATGCCCTGAAACCTGTCTTGCTTTTACCCTTCCTCACTCGAGCCTTCTCCAACTCCTGTTCCTGCCTGTCTCTCCCCATCGGTGCACCTCCAAGGGCTTCCCGCCGTGGCCTGCACAGAGCCAGGTCTCCTGGTGTCTGCACAGTCCCCACCACTGGGCCAGAGGACTCCCTGTGTCTGCTCCCTGCCTGGCCCATCTCTGTTGGCCTCAGGCCCATGGCTGCTCCTCTCTGGGCCTCTGCTTCCCCAGAGGAATTAACTGTGACCTCCGCCATCCCTTCCTTCATGGGGGCAGAGCTGGGCCAAAGTCTCTCCTCCTCCCCTTCCTCAGGAACTTCTTTTCTCTGGCCTTCCAACCCTGCCTCCTGCCCCCTCCTGGGTTTATCTGTGGGCCCCATTGCCCAACTTAGATCAAGGTTGACCACTCCATCTTTCAGAGGGAATCACTCTGGCCTCTGCCCTCAGGACCAAGCTCCCTGGGATGGGGCTCTGGCCTGTCCGCAGTTTCTGGCCTCCTTCCCAGAGACCCATTGTCCGTGCTGCACCCTTGCCCTATTGCCACAATCACACTTTGGACTTTGTCATCACCTGTGAAGGCTCTACCTCCAAAGCCACTGATCTGAGTGTTGCATCCTCTGAGCAGAAGCCCCTCTTCCTTCCAGCTTCTTTCTTCTTCCTCTCCCATCTTAGACCCTGCCAGGGTTTCCAGTCCCTTCTCCATCCCAGACCAACTGTTTCCTTCTGATCCCACTTCCTTGGATGCATTTAGCTTGGATTCCAACCTTTGCACATGGGCTGAAGTCTCTTGCCACTTGAGCTTCCCTTCACGGCCCTTTGGAAAAGCTTTGCCAATTTGAGCTCAATCACCACGTTGTCTGATTGGTTCTCCACGATGATGCTAGAGAAGGTCATGAAGCAGGAAAGAAGGGTGACAGCGAACTCCCCACTCGCCCATCACCAGTGCACTGCAATGCGCACAAAACCTTCCGTCTGCTTGCTCAGCTCTCTCCTCACGGACAAAGGCTTGTCTTCCCTCGTTGCCTCCATTTTTGCACTCGATCCCATCTGACCCACCCCCACCATGCTCCTGTGAGGGGCATGTGAACTCCAGGTCACTCAATCCCATCTCATCCACCTCCAAGCAACTTTGACCTTGCTGACCACTCTGACATCTTAGAACCTCCTTGTTTTCTTGGTTCCAGTTTAAGTCCCTGCCGGAGTCTTTCTCAACTGCCCTGTGACTCTGTCTCCAGTTGTGGCTCCTCCTTCACCCCACCTTCCATGTGGGAATCCCCCAGAGTCCTAACCCCTCCTTTCTCTCCCAAGACCGCCTCCTTACCCAGGGCTCCGACTCCTGAATGGACAGACCATCAGTCCCTGCTGCATAAGTGAATTCCAAGTTCTTGTTTTCTCTGCATCTGAGGCCATGTGTTCGGCCCCTTCCTCCCCTTCTCACATGGGAATCTCATAAATACTTCATTTTACCATGACAGAATCTGAGTTATGGCTCCATCCCCAACCCTGCTTCTGCCCTTGGTCTAGTTCATTCTTCCTGTTGCCCACATCCCACCCTTTAGGGTCTCTTGGCCCCTCTCTTCTCTCACCTGCATATCTGGCCCTTCATCACACCTGGCTGTGCTGCCTCCACAATCTCTCCTCACTCTGTCACCTATTTGCATCCTCCTGCCACCCCTGGCCCCATCTACCATCATCTTTCTCCAGAAGCCTCTTCCAGATCCCTCTCTGGTCTCCTCATTTTGGCTCTTATTTCCTATTACCCTCTCTGTCTTTAGGCTTGGAGAGATTATTCTGAAATTGAGTTGAGATCATGCCTCTTCTTGGTTAAAGACTGTCTGATGACTGCCTATCACATGAAGTGATAGATAAGATAAGATAAGATAGATGAAGATAAAGACTAAATTTTGCCTGCCCTTGCCAGCCCCACCTACACCCCAGACACTCCAAGCTCCTGCTCTATTTCTTCAGTGAGCCAAGCCCTTCCTACCCCAGGGCCTTGGATCAAACTGCTCTTTTGACTGGAAGCACTTCTCTTCCTGTCAATTCCTGGTCGATTCCTCCTCATCCTCCCACTTTCAACTGAAATGTAACTTCTTTATGGAAATTGTTCTTGACTCCCAGACCGTGACCTCTGACTTGGTCCTGCTCACACTTAAACAGTTAATTGTCCAATTATTTATTACCCATCTCTCCCATCAGGTAATGGCACTGGGGGGTAGACACAGTATCTACAGTGTCATGCACTTAACAAATGTTTGATGATGTCATGGTGGAGGCCATGGTCTGGGCCCAGGTGAACTTGCAATCACCTCCCTTGGTCTTCCAAGGCCAAAACTGATGAGCAACCAGCTCCTCTCCTCTCTTTTCCACTCCTCCCTCCAGCTTATCACAGAACTGGAGGCCCCAGGCTCATCTCGAAGGCTGGTTGAGATTCTGGTTCCTGGAATGATCTCAGTGAGCCCTGGAGGCAGAGGGAGTGTTAGAAGTTGCCACATCTCTGACTCCCCCTCCAAGGGCTTGGGTGTGGAACATGGCCTTGGGTGCTCTTCCCTTCTCCAGTCTTGCTTGCTGTGTGACCTCAGCTGAGTCACTCTTCCTCTCTGGACTGATCTCTTCAAGAGTTTCAGGGTCCTTGGAGAGCTGGGGGCAGGTCACAAAGTGAAAGTAACTTATGCTCACCTGCCTGGAACATCTAGACTATTTGTCAGGCTCTGACGGGACATCATGAGGGACTGGAGAGGACGTCTCACCAGGAGGGGATCCATCCTCCTTCCCCTTTTGGGGGACATGGCTTCAGTTTCTCATTTGTAAATGGTATGATTAATGGGTATGTCCATAGCTTCAGGAGAGACAGAGAGACAGGATGTATTGTGAGAGATGATGGATAGATAGATGATACATAGATAGATAATAGAAAAACAGATGATGGATGGATGATTAGATGGATGGATGGATGGATAGATAGATAGATATATGGATGACTAGATGATGGATGGGTAAATGACAGATGGATGAATAGATAGATTGTGAATGGATAGATGATGATGGATGAATAGACTGATAGATTGATAGGTATAGATAGATTATATATAGAGAGATGAATGATAGATTGAGATATAGAGAGATGATAGGTAAACAAGTGATAGATAGATACATAGAAGCAGGAGATAGATGCATGTGTACTGTGTATGTACTGTTTACCTGTCTCTCTGTGTGTTCTTCTCTGTCCCTCCCTCACTCTATCTCTGTTTCTCTCTTTATTTGCCCTTATTTCTCTGTCCATCTCTCCAACTCCCCATCTGTGTTTCCTCATCTCCATACCCTCCATGGCTCCCCATCACCCTCACAATCAATCTCCTGCCTCTACCCACTCATGGTTCCCTGCTTGATCTGCTCCCCTCTCTGCCTTTCTCTGCTGCTCACCCATTTCACTCCAGCTGCACTGAGCTCCTTCCTGCTGCTTGCAGCCAGGTGCTGGCTCTCTCACCTCCAAACCTTTGAGTAATCTACTTCTTTCCATACATCCATTATCTATCTATCTATCTATCTATCTATCTATCTATCTATCTATCTATCATATCTATCTATCTACCATATCTATCTATCTATCTATCTATCTATCTATCTACCATATCTATCTATCTATCTATCTATCTATCTATCTATCTATCTATCTATCTACCATATCTATCTACCATATCTATCTATCTATCTATCTATCTATCTATCTATCTATCTATCTATCACCTATCTCCTAAAGAAACAGAGAGATAAAAAAAGAGAGGGGACAGGGAGAGACACAGGTAGATAGATACAAGAAAAGACAGAGGCCAACAGACAGAAGCTGATGTAGTGAAATGGAGACAGGTGTAGACCAATAATCCAGGCAGAAGGACTTAAGGGGGTGAGTGGGGTGTGGTGGGTAGGGGATACAGTGGGCAGCTATAGCCTCCTGCCAGGCCTTGCCTCATCCCCACTCATTCCCAGGTGAAGACCAATGAGGAGGGCTTGCAGCTGATAGAGAAACTGGGCCACTACTTCCGTGATGTCCACCTCTGGTGGGTTGGGCCCTTCCACCCAGTCCTGCGGCTCGTCCACCCTAAGTTCATTGCCCCACTGCTCCAGGCCCCAGGTATCTCTCCCAAGAACCCCCAACCCCTTCCCTTGCTTCTGCTCCCAGCCCTTCCCACACCTAGAGAGACCAGGTTGAGCAAGAGGATGGGGCAACATTGACAGAGACTGTAGCTGGGACTCTCACCTGCTGGGTGACTCTGGGAAGGTCCCTAGCTCTCTCCAGTTGCCAAAGTCTCTTTCAGTTTGGCGTGGTGGAACCTCAACACTGTTGGTCTAAGTAAAGAAGGGAGATCTATTGACTGAAAAGCTCAGGGAGGACTGTCCTGAGGCATGGCTGGATACAGGTCTTAAAGAATGCCATTGGAAATGGGTCTTCATCTCAGACTTCTGTGTTCCTCTGCACCAACTTCATTCTTGTGCTGGTGAAAAGGCATCCCAGAGCTCACCTGCCCTGGAAAAGGGAGCTCATTCTTCACAGACCCAGGAAAAATGACAGGATTTCTAAAATTGGCCTGGGCTGGGTTATAGGGTCCAGTTCCTCATCTAATCACTGTGACTTGATTGCCCAGGCTCAGGACCATATGCTGAGCTCTAGAGTGAGGGGTGGGTTGGCATGGCCACCCTCCTGACCACTTGGATTGAAAGTGGAGGAGGGATGGAGTGCTGGTTCCAGGAGAAGGGGATGAACTCTGGACAGGCCAATCCTAGATGTCTACCCACCAGCATCCTTGCTAAGTGGGCACTTCCTGGGTGAGAAAACTGAGCCTCAGAGAGGCATAGTGACTTCTCAAGGCCACAGAGCATGTGGGAGCTTCCCTCTTAGTTCTGTCTGTTCTCAGCTGCCCTCCCTAGCTGCCATTGATGGGAGGGACCCTAAGCTAGAAGGTGATTTGGGACAGGAAGACAGATGGCCACACTATCGTGGGGGAACATCCACTAGACCCCCAGGTTGGTTAACCGTGTCTGGTTGGCCTTGGGGTGTGTTCTAGAAGGAACAGTGGCAGCTCTTCATGGTGAGAGGGGCAGCGTCCCCTGGTCTCTTTAAGGACAAAAGAGCCCCTGAGCTAAGCACATACTGCTGGGTGAGAACACTGTGGAGGAGAAGACTGAGAAAGCCTGGGTCACCCCTGAGCCATGTCTGGGACAGTAATGAACCGTATTGAAGTCCTGTTTGTGGGACACACTGAGATCATGCCAGGTTTTTGGTCCATATCAGAGCATGCTGTGTTATGTCAGGGCATGGCATGCATGTTGGAGACATGTCAGGGCATGTCAACATATGTTGGGTTATGTTGGATATCCCAGGAGATATCAGAGAGTTCTTGGGCAGATTGGTATCTGAGGTCCCTGTAAAGGCATCTGGTAGAGCACAGGGCTATGCTCTGGTGTATAGAACATGCTGAATAATGCAGGAGCCATGTCAAGGTATGCTGAGCATGTTATGCCATGTTGGAGTGTATCTAAGCATGTAGGGGTGTGTCTTTGGGCTCTGGTCCTCCCTTGCCTTCATCTTCCTCATTGTTTTCTTTGCCTTTGTCCCATTTTTGCTATGCTGGACTTGGAGGGGGAATGCAGACCCCTGGCTGGGTGCCTCCTTCCCCCTCCAAAAGTCCCTCTCCTCCTCTTCTGCATGGTCCCTGATGGTCCTCATTCATGACAGCCACCATTGCACCCAAGGATATATTTTTCTACAACTTCATGAAGCCTTGGCTGGGTGAGTAACTAAGGGTGAAGGGGATTGGGACATCCTCGGGAGGCCAGAGAAAGACACTGCCCCTGCCCACTCCCTGTGGCTGCCTCTACTAGGGGATGGGCTTCTGCTGAGTGCTGGTGACAAGTGGAGCCGCCACCGCCGTTTGCTGACACCCGCCTTCCACTTTGAAATCTTGAAGCCCTACATGAAGATTTTCAACAAGAGTGCAGACATCATGCATGTGAGTCTCGAGCTTAGGGTCCCAGCTGGAGCCTTGGGAAAGCAGCTGGGGGGTGGCCTCAGACACATGGTCTGGAGTCCTGGCTCTGTTGGATGGTTTTGGGGCCAACGCATTTTCTCTTTAAGCCTCAGCTTCCTCATCTGTAAAATCGAGATAATAATCCCTTTTAAATGGTGGTCAAGATGATGTAATGAATCCTGTTCCTGGCACTAATAGTCAAAAGGCTTTAGTTTCTAGTCTGTTCCCTGAAGCCCTCTAAATTCAAGATGATAAATATTGAATAGTAGCCTTTCCCACATAACGTACCACCTTAAAACTCATGGACTTGAAAAAATTAGTATTTGTTATTGCTCATGAGATGATGGGTCAATTGAGTAGTTCTTGTCTTGGCTGGAGTCACACAATGTCTGGCGTCCTGATGGGGTTCAGTACACAGCTCTGCTGATCCAGGCTCAGATCTGTCTCATGTTGGACGCTTGACCAGCTGTTGGCTGGTCTAGGATGGCCTTGGTCATACAACTGGACTCCTGCATTTGCCTTTCATTTTCTAGTAGACTAGCCTGGGCTCTCTTACATAGTGGAGACTACATGCCAAGAGAACAAGTAGAAACATGTAGTACCTCTTGAAGCCCAGTTTCAGAATTAGCACACCATCATTTCTATCTTCTATTGGCTGAAGCACATTGATATCCAGCTCAAATTCAATAGGTTCCACCTCCTAATGGAAGAACTGCAGTGTCTCATTGAAAAGGATGAGGATATAGGGAAGGACAAAAAAGGGAAACATTTTTGCAGTCATCTACCACTATGATGAAGATGAAGATGATGACGATAGCTAACAGTTACTTACTTAGCATTGACTGTATATTAAAAAACGATGTGCCAATTCTATGGCATGTGTTGTATAATTTAATTTTAACAACCCTATGAGGTAGAGATGATTATTATCTATTATTTAAAAAAATACATTTTATTGATCATGCTATTACAGTTGTCCCATTTTTTCTTCCCACTATTCCCCTCCACCCAGCACCCCACCTCCCACCAGCATTCCCTCACCTTAGTTCATGTCCATGGGTCATACATATAAGTTCTTTGGCTTCTCCATTTCCTACACTATTCTTAACCTCCCCCTGTCTATCTTCTACCTACAAATTTTGCTTCTTATTCCCTGTACATTTTCCCCCTCTCTCCTCTCTCCTCCTCCCCGCTGATAACCCTCCATGTGATCTCCATTTCTGTGATTCTGTTCCTGTTCTAGTTGTTCGCTTAGTTTGTTTTCATTTCATTTTTAGGTTCAGTTGTTGATAGTTGTGACCTTGTCATTTTACTGTTCATATTTTTGATTATCTTCTTTTTCCCAGATAAGTCCCTTTAACATTTCATATAATAAGGGCTTGGTGATGATGAACTCCTTGAACTTGACCTTAT
>VMDR010030008.1:0-12538 GCA_007922815.1 Macrotus californicus
ATGGAACCTGTCTCAACATTTGACATGATTTTCTCTCATCAGACATTCATATTCTCTTTTGCCCTTTCTGTTTACATTGTATAAATGAAACTTTAAAATGGATTAAAGAAACACATATTGCAAAACCTAAAAAAACTGATATATTCCACATTGCAAATCAATTTTATGATTGCTACATATAATACTGCGCCATGAAAGCTTTCTAACTAGTTGATCGTAGCTTCTGAAAGCAGAGCTCTAAGACCTTGGTCTACACCGATGCTATAGAACTGTAAAAGCGCACAGAGGCTGAGTTTTGCATTTTACTCTAAGGAGGCTGAGTCACCTGGGTCATTTGACATTTTGACAAAACACTGGGATATGAAGTGTGAGCAGGCACGTTGTCATCATGAAGCTGCCAATCACCAGGTGCCCATAGCTGCAGCCTTCGGAATCATCCAAATAGTTTCTGTGGAGGAGTGTTCAAGCTTAACATAAAATTTGATGCAGGTGATTGCTCTAGTCATTTTATATTCAATGGCCACACAGTACACGTGCTCTCTCAATGGCATCTACCTCCCCCACTGACTAGCACAGTGAAGTCATCACTGTTCACATATGCACATTCCAGTCCACTCTCCTTGGCTGCCAAGTTACATGGATGTCATGCAAACCGTTCTCATTATATTAACAATGGCTGGACTTTTTGCAGACAGACCTGGTATACCCAATTCAACACTTTTTCACAAAGCAGTCTGGGCCAGCCAATGGCACTGAGCAGCAAATCAGAATTCTCAGAGATATAGTGCTGCTTCCCCACCTTTAAAGAACAACTATGAAAGTACCTTTGGAAATTATCTCTATGGCTTTACACAATGAAGTTTGGAAATCCTGCAACCCATGCCTAATGAGAGAGATTTTGATCTATGAAATCTGGAAAGAAAGCAGATTTATATTTTATTTAATCAGCAGATGACATCAAAAGTGATAGTGGATAGTGTACCACAAATAAGACCATTTCTTGAATAGATATCATGAATGGCAGAGGGAAAGGGCATTTTAATGCTTGTTGCCATAATAAATGAAAGAAATGCCTGCATGCTTTACACAATATGATTCTGTTTTATCAAAGTGAAACTCTGAACATCAAGTCCCAGAATTAATCAAAGTGGCTACAAAGCACTTGAACAGAAGTACAAATCTGACAAAGATAAATTGTGCAAAGAGGAGCTGCTTCCCATTTTAGAAGACAAAAAATTATACAGTCACCTTAATGAAGAAAGAGGGTTATGCATAGGAAACTTGGTAAGCCTCTGCCCTCACGGAGTCCTGGAAAACTCGGTTTGCCAAAAATGTGTCCCTCCTCACCCTCAAGTCCTCATCATAACTGACTTTTTATGGTACCAAAACTTCTAGCCAGTAAAATCTACAGTCATGTGTTGCTATGGACTAAATGTATGTGCTTCCCCATCCACCCGTTTGTCTGTTGAAACCTGAACCCCTCATTGTGGCAGTGTTTGGAGTAAGGAAGTTACTAAGGTTAAGTGAGGTCATAAGGCTGGGCCCTGATTCAATAGCATGAATGTTCCTATGGGAATAGACACTAGAAAGCTAGTGCAACTTCTCCCCTCCCCCCACTCCATGCAAAGAAGAGGCCATGTGAGCACACAGCCTAAAGGGGGCTCTGTTACAGCAGACTGGGTGACTAAGATGCATGTGCTACACCAGTCACACATACGCTCCTATACATAGCTCATAAAATGATAAACAGAGATAGCAATTATTATGTGGCAACAGAAACAATAATAACCCCATAAATTAGAGCTGAGGTGGAGACAGGATAATAAAGAAATAATTACGCTGCCCCAGCAACTGGGGGTCTGTAATGTTAGATGTTTGCAAGAGCATTGGAGAAATACTCTGTTTCTGAGGAATTCACGGGGTAGAGAGAGATGCTTAAAGACAGATCACAACACGATATGAGGTCATGATGTTGCATTATGATAATTACTGTGAGAAGGGTGAACATAAATGCTAGGAGAGGTCAAATGGCTCACAAATCCTGTCTACTAGAGCAAGGAGGGCTTCCCAGAGGAGGGGGTGCTGCAGTTTAGTGGTGAAGGGTGGATAGGATCTATCCACATGGAGAAGGGGTTGGAGTAGGAAGGCTCTAGGAAGAGAACGCTGGTGAAAAAATCATGAGGCTGTTAAAGAAAACGGTGTGTGTGTTAAAGGAAGAGGGGTTCTCTCTGTGAATAGATTTCCTAGTTGTGAAGTAGAGAGGCCAGACATGAGATGCAAAGTCAGTAAATAGCAGGTCCTTGTGAAGAGCATGGACATCTCAAGACAGGAGTTTGGAGTTGGTAACTGTTGATCCTGGTGGTTTTTGTCTGGAAATGGACGTGGCCAGGTGTACTTTAGAACAATAACTCTAAGAGCCACATAGAAGGATAAATGATCACAGGGAGACCAATTAGGGACCCTTACAAGGTCAAAGGGAGTGAAGTTGAAGTCCTGTATAGGAGAAGCAATGGAGGCTTGGTCTTTAAACATGAGAAACATTCACAGAAAGAATATTTAGCATTAATCCAAAAAGAGAGCGGGAGAGGTGGGAGAGGGTAAAGGGAAGATAAATAGTAATGGGAGGGGACTTGTGTTGGGGTGGTGAACACACAATACAATATACAGGTGATGTGTGGTTAGAAACCTATATAATTTTATTAACCAATGTCACCCCAAGCAATTCCATAAAAAAGAAAAGACTAAAAAAATGCAGGCAGTGAAATAACAAAAAAAAGGATGTGTTTTTATTCATTTGATCTATTTTAGGAGAGAATAAATATGTAAGATAAAATCAAAATTTTTAATTTTGATTATTTAGTTTGGTTCTTTTGTTTTTACAGATATCCACCCAAGGGGCATAGTCTTTTGAGAAATAACTTGAGAAACAAAACAAACTCACAAATCAAAATTTTTCTCAGAATTCTGCCACAATTTTAATCCTAAAACCAACATTGTTGAGAAGAGAAGTAAAATCATGTGCCTGAAAGTGCCAAAAAAAGGTATCTCCTTATGAAAACATTCAGTTGCTGCAGAATGAAAAAGAAATTGGTAAAACTTATGGAAGAAATGAGCTACCCCTGTTTCATTTCCATACATTTCTCTACAACACACATTTCTAATGGGGGACCATGCTGAGATGGGGGAAACAGAGTATGTACTAATTTATGAAGGGTTTAAAATATGAGTAATATTATGAGTATGACTTATGGCTGGAACTATACAACACAGTTGGGCATGGTCATCTTTTTCAATTATACAGCGAATATCTTAATATGCTAAGTTCTCTTTATGGTGACTCATTTTAGTAATCAAAAATTATTAGCGATATTATTCTGGAAAATATATTGCACAGTTTTTGCAGATCAGGATGTTTTGCACTGTGACACATAGTAAATATCTATTAGCAAGAGTCTTCAGCAACTCCATGTGTATTTTAATAGGATGGCGAGCTGCGTGAAACTCACACTGCCTGTCTACAGTTGGGCAGACTGATATATTTTTATTTGTTTACTTAATTTAAATCTATATGTCCCCTAAATTCTGCTTATGTGTGTGCAGGAGCATTAGGCATATTAACTGTTTAATCATTATTTTGAACAGGGTTCATAACTGGGACAACAGCAATCTCAGAATAAAAATAATTTGTGAACACCAAAAGCTTGAGAATGCGGTCATTTATCAGAGGGTTGGAGAGAAAACTCTTATTTCTTGTGTGGTTAACAGGGTTAGTCATTTCTTTCTTTTTTTCTATCCTGTACCTTTAGAGATTGGTGATATATGAAGACAGATTTATTGTCTCAGCAGCACTAATTTCAGTTTAATAACAGCAATGACTAGGACTCATCAAAGGCAGTATCTGTAATATAAACACCAAAGTCTGTCCAGAAAAAGTCCAGCCATTGTTGATATAATGAGAACAGTTGGCATGACATCCATGTGACCTGGCAGCCAAGGAGAGTGGGCTGTATGCACATGTGTGAACAATGATGACTTTGCTGTACTAGTCAGTGGGGGCAGTGGATGCTGTTGAGTGAGCATGTACACTGTGTGGCTGTCACATTGAAAATGCCTGAGTGAGTAGAGCAACAAATCTACATCAAATTTTGCATTAAGCTTGAACATTCCTCCATAGAAACTGTTCCGATGATTCAGAAGGCCGCAGCTCTGGGCACCTGGTGATTGGCAGCTTCATCACAACAACATGCGCACTCACGCATCACATCTTGTGCAGACTTTTGGTAAAACATCAAGTCACCCAGGTGTCTCAGCCCCCCTACAGCCCAGATCTGGTGCTCTGTGACTTCTGGCTTTTCCCAAAACTAAAATCACCTTTGAAAGGGAAGACACCAGACAGATGATGAGATTAGGGAAATTCTACAGGACAGCTAACGGCAATTGGGAGAACTGTGTGGGGTCTCAATGTGCCGACCCTGAAGGGGACCGAGGTGTCATTGTCCTGTGTACAACGTTTCTTGAATCTTATGTCTTCTTTAGTAAATGTGTCTGGTTTTCATATTGCATGGATGGGTACTTTCTGGACAGACCTTGTATAACTCAAACCGTTTTAAACAACCCTGAAGGTAGGTATACAGTCCCATTTTACAACTGACTAAACAGAAACACACAAAAATTGCATGACTCAAGATCAGACAATCAGAGCAAAATTCTGGACTGAAACCCAGGACTAACTGTTGCAAAGACCATCATCACCTTCCCACTCTGCCAACTGCAGCTCACAATGGTCAACTTAACACACTCATGCAGGACCACATGTCCTTCAGGGGTCTCCATGCTTGGAAATACGTCAGGAGGAACTCTGAGCCTTTCTTGCCTTATTTCAGACCTAATTATGTTTATTTAAGAAAAAGTAACAACAAAACTTTCTCATCAAAATGGCTACATTTTTATTGCCTCTCTGCTCAGTCATGATGAAGAGGCTCAGAACTTGTTAGGTCTTAAAGAGCTAGAGAGAGGGCCTCGTCTCTTTAATTCCTCCATCCTGATTTTTCCAATGACAAAATCAAGGCCAGAGACGGAGTGGTTTATCCACAGAAATGTTAGTGGCAGACCTAGAACTTGGACACCAACCCCCCTCACTCCTCTAGGTCCATTGCTTCCCTTTCCTTCCAATTTGCATTTTTAATATTAAAATTCATAGATAAACACCTAAACATCCAATGAGCATTCACTGATTGCATAGTATTTGCTGTTATGCAGGCTATATATATAACATGTGTGTGTGTGTGTAATATATATTACTATCTCTACATACATCTCTACACATTTCAGATAGAAATAGAAAAAGAGATAATCAAACTCATTTCAATAAAAATTGTACAATGTATTGGAGAGACAGATGTAAGACAATGGCTTAACTGTAATAGGTCAGCATAAAAGATTTCTGAGTAGGGGATCACAATAAAACGCAGTCTTAAGAAGGTTAATCTTACGAAGGAGTGTAGAATGGATGAGACAGGTAACCTTTGGGAATGGAGGCGCTATTATGGCATGACCATAAGAACACATTTCAAGCAGAAACATTTTCGACATCCATTTGACAAAGGACTTTTTTTGTCTCATTTGGCAACTGCAGGTCCACCTGGCAATTGAAGTACTTTTGTTTCAAAATCCTGGCGGTGCCAATGCTAAGTGTGAGATTTCAGTAAGACAATTCATAAGAAAAGTGGTCTGCTGTTTTTTACCTTGTAAAATCATCCTAACCATTAATTCATTGATTCATACATTTGCTCAACAATTACCGAATTCCTGCTTACTCTGTGTCCAACACTGGGCAAGGAGAACAAAGAACAGAGCACGGGATCTGAGTGCAAGAGTCGGTGAATGACCACCCAGGCAAGGAAAACGTACATGAAAAATAAGAAGAACAATGAATGAATGGGGGTGATGGCAGGGAGAAGAAAAAAGATGGATCCAATTAAAAAGTTTGTTTGATAAAATGTCTCTAGTAAAAATGTTGTCAAAACAAAGGAGAATTTACCAGGAATGCAATAGCATGATAGGAAGAACCAGTTAGAGAAAAATCCATAGAAAGATAACTTTCCTTCCTTTCTCTTCTTCAGAATTTATCCATGTAACTCCTTCACCCCAGAAAAATGACTGGACCAATCTGGTGTGAAACATCTGGCTATAAGGTGACTCTTAAAGACAAAAAGTAATATGCAAAGAGGTAGAGTGATAAGCGTGTGCCCTAGGCATGTGAACAGCCACGTGATTTCCCCTGACATAGAGCCTTTAACAACAACAAAGGTAAACACTATTCATCAATTTACTTCAGCACTGGGATAGATGCAAAAATTAAATTTCCAAAAACCAGAATCATAAGGGATATCTTTTATAACTGGAGACATTAAAAACCTGAACCTTAGAATAAATCTTGTCTACAATGTCCAAAATTGATTTTCTATAGACATTACAGGGAAAAACTGTTCAGGAACAGAAGCAGAATGGCTATCCTTTGCCTTGATGATCATCATCTATGTCTCATTACTTCCCAGATTGACCCCCCTACCCCTGACCCTGCACAACATATGTAAGTCCCTGTCCTGCTGCCTTCCTTGTGTCCCTATTGCTAAACTTCTCCAGGTGGTATTGAACTGACCAATCATGGCATTTATTTTGTTTTTTGTTTTAACACCATCCCCTTTGTGAAACCTCATGACATAATGATATATTTAATTCTGTCCTAAAAATCAGGAGCAGGAAAATACGATTTTATTATACACATCCACTGTAGAATCACAGCCACTAGCACACATGCCCACACACACAAGACAAGCTGTTTGATTATTCCTGAGTTTTTCTGTTACCATTCATTTGCTATTTGTTCATTCACTTTGTCATCTGCTAGCTTTGCTAGCAGGCCAGTGCCAAAGGCTTAAGAAAATTGTACAGGAAAAAAAATTAAGCTAGGGAAAACTCTATCCATTTTCTTATGCTTATTTAAAAATGGAGGGAAACATTGCTTTTATTCTTATAATAGCTGAGTGCAACCGATGGGTCAAAGGTGCAGAATTCTGAATCGGATGGCCATTGCATGAAGTACTGGTGCGTGTCACATGTTTTATGTGGCTTCCCAAAGGCAAGTCTCTGGTGCTCACACTTTTCTCTGACTCATTTTTTTATACCAGATATCTTGTATCTGGTATAAAAAGGAACAAATCCAGTTTCAGTTGGTTGAGACGGACTCTGAAGATCAATGATATGGTGTAATTGCACATTTTGCATGAATTTAATTAGGGTTATGAGACCAGTGTGCAGGAACCTTTTTATATATTGAGATTGGGCCTGCCCCTCCGCCTGGAATCTCTCAAATAAATGAGCTGAGTGGTCCTCTTCTGGTCACTATCTACGGGTAACCCATTAAGATTCTAAATGCGTGCCAAGAAAGTTTCTGGTTATACTTTACTGCATTTCAAGGAAAGATGTGTAAAATTACTCTTGTGATACTCATGCATTTGGGAATTCTCTAAAATCTCACAGATACAACCTTGGGAATTTCAATAATCTTCATTCTTGGACCTCATTTGTTCTCTTCATCCTGCACTCATGTTGTCTCCAGCTGTTCTGTGTGGGTTGGGGCCTGGCTGGTGCTAAGCATTGTAGCGGGCTCTTTTAAATGCTGGGTGGTTCATTGAGGGAGAATTCATTTTTTTAAAAAAATGTATGTGTAACTCTCTAAATAATTTGCATTCCATTCATAAATGCAGGTGCCAGGATCGTGCAATGGCATAGTCCCTGCTCCCCACTCTCGTCGTGATTCTTAAGTTACAAAGAGTTTTCCCCTGGTTATCAAAACAAAGCCCGGGCAGTAAGACCCAGAGTTTGTGTGATCCTTACACCACCACTCTGGGGCTGGGGCTTTGGCTTTCCTTTGGTCACTATTGCAAAGTATCAACAGAGATGTGCAAATGAGCGGCAGTTTTTCCCAACTGTTCCTTATGAATCACGCAAAGCCCATTTTTTCATCACAGCAGTGGCGGCACGGCAACACGAGGGTCATGCAAACTGTGAAGCACAAGCACAATCCCCGTCAGCGCGAATAATTAAAGCGAGCTCTAGTGTTGGCAAAATGGTCCGTTTGGTTTCAGTGAAGGTGCTTCTCCACATTTGAACGCAAATCTTCTCTATTTAGAGACTAATTTGTTAACCGGTCAAGTCACCAGCGCTGGAGAGCATTATAGAGGAGAATAAAGTTTTCATCATTAATGCAGACATGCTTATTTTCTCTGGTGAGTAATTCAATATTGATGAGAGGTCCAAAGAAAAATGTATTGAAAATAAATATTCTGGAATAGAATACCAGTAAGAAAGACAGGGGGGAGAAGAGCTAATATATATTAAGCGCTCTTGGCCAACCACTATGCTAGCTCATTCAAAGGCTTGCCTGATTTTGACCTAGAGCACAATTAAGCAGATACACTCAGATCCCCATTCTCAGGTGAGGGGATGGAGGTATAGGAAATGTAAAGAATTTAAATAACCAAAGGGCAAACAAGTGGTAGCGCAATGAAGTACCACAATGATTGCTTCTGTAAAGAAACTTAGAATTTTTCTAGAACATTCTTTTACAACAAAAGTATATTATATTCCAAACAACAAACCAATAAATTAGTTTCTTTTATGTTAAATCAAAGTCCTCCAGCACACACTTAAATTTGTTTTCTCTTAGTATATTTTCAGTGGACAGGACAGCCAATGGTCACACTTAGGTCAGGTGTCTTTGCACAGTTAGGCTTATATTCACTTATACCTGTCTTCTGAATCTTTTCCAAATCTACCATATTCCTTTCTGAATCTGGTCAAAAATGGAATAATTACTCTAATGATTTAATCAGAATTGCGTATGATTGGCAATCTAATATGTAACATTTCTCTCTGTGTGTTTATGTATTGCACCCTGGTGGTATTTTATGCCTTTAACTATAATATTAGCTAAGGGCGCAAGATATATATATATATATATATATACTTTGAAACTCAAGATTATTTTTCAAGTGTTTTTGCTCATTATCTTATTCTATCTTATTTTGGAATGTTCTGTGCACTAACACTTTATTTTCCTATGACTTTTCTCTCGCTGGAGCCTGTAGGAACCGGTCTCTGGAGTTGTGGGCTCTCTTGCAGGATCTGGGTGTAGACTGGATAAGCAAGCTCTTTCATCGTAAACCGTGTGCTCTTGGACAGGAAACGATTATCTAACATCGATTTCTGTTTTCTGCTCCACTGTAACTGAGGTTAGCACTGGAACCTACCGTGGATAGTTACTGTGAGGGTTTTCACGGGCACCACTCTCAGAACCGTGTTTCACATGGAACAAACATTATGGGTTTGTTGCTACCACTATCACGTAAGCTACTTTAAAACTGACTCCCTCTGAAGCTCTGTGTCTTAGTCAGTGAGAGTGGCTGTAACAAAGTACCACGAACTGGGTTGCTTGTAGAGAACAGAAATGTATTTCTCGCTGTTCTGGAGGCTAGATGGCCCAGATCAGGGTGCCTGCACGGGTGGATGAAAGGACCCTGTTCTGGGTAGCTGACCTCTTCTCCATCCTCCCCTGGCAGAAGGGCCTAGGGTTCTGTGGGCTTTCCCTTATAAGGGCACGAATCCCATTCATGACAGTCCTACCCTTGTGACTCAGTCATCTCCCAAAGGCACTACTACTTAAGATCATCACATTAGGCATCATATGTGCCCCCCGAGTTCAACATATGACTGGGGGGGCACAGTTAGATCATAGCACCCCATAAATGTTCCTCTAATTCCTCGACCATAATAGATGAGCTGCCCCTCTTCAACATTCCAGAAAAAACAGCAGCTAGTGAGATAGGAACTTTCTGAACTTCTCACCACACTCTGTCAAACTAAGGGACTTTACCTCTTCCTTTTTTCCCATCATAGGGAAGTGCCCTACTACTTTTTCTCCCACTGCTCTGAAACCTTGTTTTAAAAGCAAAGGAAGAAGTAAACAAAAACAACCCTCCCATAAGTTGTTCACCCCTCTTTACCGCCAGAGTTCTGGAAATGGACTCAGCTTCTATGCTCCCCTTCTCCGTGAGCTTACTTTTCATTTACGCTTCAGCTGCCAAAGCCTGACATCTCTCCAGCCACCTTCCTGAAACCGCCCAGTGAAGGGCTCAAGCTGTCTCAGTTGTCCCCATTTTACAGACATTTTCTACTCTTTGTCACGGTGAACCACTTTGCATGTAACATGGCTTGACTGCAGCCTTCCCTTTGTAACGCTTGGTCCGTGGTTTCCAGCACACATGGCCTGTGTTTTCACTTCCTGTATTTGCACTGGACTCTCTTTTCCCCTACCTTTAAATGTGAATATTTGCAGCTTGGCTCTTGCTCCTTCTCTTGTCAACTTTACATATCAATATGGTTTTAATTTACCTTTAAGTTGACATTACCAACCTGTTTTCTATTTCAACCTATGTATCTAATTAAACACTGGGTATCTATTCTGAATCTTATGAAATCCATCTCCTAATATCTTTCTCAAATTCACTTTTCTTATTTATCTCTACTGTCACTATGCTGAGGGGCTAAATGATACAGTGAAAGCAGGAAAGAACTGGTAGCCTGACTGGCTATGATTCAAAATCGGACTCCAGTCTGTGCTGGTGTATGACCTTGACCCAGATACTGATCCTCTCTGACACTCTGTTTTGTATAACCACTATAATTGCACCTAATAACACCAAAAGCATAGGATCCCGGTGAAGATTGGGGTGATCTTTGGAAGGGACTTCAACAGTGTTAAAAACAGTCCATAATCACTAAATCTACCTCCCTCCCACATAGAGCACATGCTCATAAATCAGTGGCATCCTAAGACTGGCCTCCCTGGCCCCACTTGCCCTTCCTTAAAATCCCTTCTTCACACTGTCGCTAGTCAAAACTCGAAACACAGATGTTGCCACGTCACTTACCTGCATGGAATTCTCTTCAAGTCCTTAGCACCTAATGGATTGCATGGATGCTCCTCAGATTCCAACCCACAGTCCTTTACGACTATGCTCCCAGAGTCTTCACGTGCTACAGCGCTGCATGCCCTGCCCGCTGCATTGCGGCCCGATTGCTGAGACCCATGCTTTCTCTTAGGCTGCTGATCTTCACACCTGCCCCTTCTTCACTAACTCCCTTTTATGTGTTTTTTTTTTTTATTTATTTTAAAGATTTTATTTATTTATTCTTGGAGAGGAAGAGAAGGAAAAAGAGAGGGAGAGAAATATCAGTGTGTGGTTGCCTCTGACGTGCCCTCTACTGGGGACCTGGCCCACAACCCAGGCATGTGTCCTGAATGGGAATCAAACCAGTGACCCTTCGGTTTGCAGGCCAGCACTCAATCCACTGAGCCATACCAGCCAGGGCTTGCCTAGCTCCCTTTTGTCCACTTGGATTACTTCCAGTAATTTTTCTAAGATTCATCTCATGGGTGTCTCCTTTCTGACATTTCCTTAAGATGGCAGAATGACTTCTCCACTGTGTCCCCATTCTACCAGCACGGCCTGAGGTTATTTGTTATTTTGTTGGATTGCCATTATTCATATATTGTCTTACCTATGAAGCCCGGGATTTTATCTTATCACACCTGTGGTCTCATCCTTGATAGAAAATAGATACTCCCTAATTATTTGCTGAATGAATCAATGAAAGAAAAAGTGATCCCACTCAGCCCTGACTAGACTGTGAGTTCACGACAAACTTATCTTTGTACCCTCTGCATCACTTCGCAGTTACAAGAACCTCAAAATAGTGGCCACCACTTAGTAATTTCTCATTATGAACCAGTTACAGTTCTAGGTGCATTTCCACATTCACTTAACTTTCTCAATAACCTTATGAGGCAGGTATCAACAGAGAAGCTGAAAAATTTACCTGAGCAGCACAGCCTGTGCTGCGTGCTGTCAGGGAGCCCAGAGGCTGGGCTTAACCACTGTGCAATATTGGGGATAACTCCAGAAATCATACAGTTTGAAAAGCTAATGATATGTGTGTCTTACAATTTACCTTAGACATATTTTTGAAAGGGTAACCTCTTTGGAGCTTCCAAGAAAATTTTTGGTTCCAAATGAAATAATTCAGGTTATCTCTCACCAGCATTAAATTCTTTTCTTTTTCATAGAGCCTCCAAGGAATCAACTAGTTGGGAATATATTAACTGCAGGATTTAAATTACGCAGCATGGTTTAACACTAAGAAATTAATTGAGAAAGTTTCAAGAAAATCTTGTTCTTCTTCAATAAATGTTGCTACTGGGAACAAAGGCGAGCTGGAGAGTATATTGAGAATAAGGTCCTTTTCTAAACTAACCGGGGATTTGCTGTAAATAATATATGCAATTCCAATGCTACCCTTTCATTTTCTCTTAAATTCTATACAAATATAATGAGGCTCCTGATTGAATTTATCTGGACTAATGCTCTCTCACATTACCTTTAAGAAGGCTTCTTCTTTTTGAACCCTATAGGGG
>VMDR010030009.1:0-12518 GCA_007922815.1 Macrotus californicus
CAGCCCTGAGGAAATGCAGGGTACCTCTGAACTGGCATGTTGAGTTAATTGGATAATTGCACATCCCAGGGGATGCACATCTCCTTTTTTGATCTTCTTCACCCCAAATCTCAAAACTATCCTTTCAGCCCCAGTGCCGGCAGGGGTCTTGCTGCTCAGAAGCATTCCTTTCTTGGGCCCAAGGGGGAGCAGGGAGAGGCCTGTTCTGTGCAGCTATGTCTGGGACAGCACAGTCATCACCCAGGGAGCTCAGGCCCCAGAGGTGGGAACTCTGTGCCACGGAAACCGCAGTACACCAAGTGGGAGGGAGAAGTGGAGGCCGGTGGGTGGCCTTAGGTGAGGCCCTTACTTCTGCCTTTGCTTGGTTCACTGGGCACAGAGAGCACGCAACAGGTCAATTAAAACATCAGCTTCTCTCAATCAGGTCTACCCTAGAGGTGGTGGACCACCTGACACCAGCAGGGCTTTGGGGAATTCAGGCAGGGCTGCCCAGGTGAGAGGGAGTTCAATCCACCAGCTGGAATAGAGACCCTGAGGAAGAAGTAAGTTGGCCCGTATGGAGGGCTATAAAAGAGGAACCTAGCCCTGGCTAGAATGGCTCATTTGGAGCGTGGTCCTATAGACCAAAAGGCCGCAGGTTCAATTTTTGGTCAGGGCACATACCCAGGTTGTGGGTTGAATTCCCAGTTGAGGTGCATATGTGAAGGCAACCAATCCATTGATTTCTCTCTCTCTCTCTCTCTCCCTCTCTACCCTCCTCCTTTCTCTAAAAGAAATGAAAAAATGTCCCTGAGTGAGGATTAAAAAAAAAAGAGGACCCCAGGGAGCAATGTTGGGGTGCTCCTCTGTACACCAGTGGGGTAAGGGGGCTGGAGAAGCCCTGGCTGCAGAACTCCCCTGAGGTCATTGCCAGCTCTTGCTCAGAACCCCAGGCCCTCTGAGCCAACATCTTATCTCTGTTGCTTGCTGCCTAGCTCATCAGTGGTGTCCAGGGCCTGGACTGGACAGGCTGACCTGACGTCTGAGCTCAGCCCTCTGGACTGCTCTGGTGTTCTGGCTCTGCTCAAACCGAACCCAAGCAGACACACCCTGGGTAGGCTGCCCTGGGCTTCTAAGCTGGGGATCCTGGTGGCAGACACTGTATGGCACAGACTGCTTAGCAGTCTCACCCAGGTATACTCAGCTTGTCACCACCATCCCTTTTTATTTTTATTGTCTTTATTATTATTTTTTTATTTCTTCTCGATCTCATTGTTAACCCATTCACTGTTTAGTAATGTGTTATTTAGCCCCATGTCTTTGTGAGCTTTTCAGTTTCATACTATCGTGGTCAGAGAAGATGCTTGATATGATTTCAATCTTCTTAAATTTATTAAGATTTGTTTTGTGTCCTAACAGGTGGTCTATCCTAGAAAACATTCCAAGTACACTTGAAAAGTATGTATAGTCAAACCCAGCTGGTGTGGTTCAGTGGATCGAATGCTGGCCTGAGATCCAAAGGGTCACTGGTTCAGTTCCCAGTCAGGGCACATGCCTGGGTTGTGGGCCAGGTCTCCAGTAGGGGGCGTGTGAGAGGCAATCACACATTGACGTTTCTCTCCCTCTCTTTCTCCCTTCCTTCCCCTCTCTTTAAATAAATAAAATCTTAAAAAAAAAAAAGAAATCAAAAGAAAAGTATGTATATTCTGTTGTTTTGTGGTGAAATGCTCTGAAGATTTCAATTAAATCCATCTGATGCAGTGTGTCATTTAAGGCTGCTGTTTCCTTGTTTATTTTCTGTCTAGAAGATCTATCCATTGACGTCAGTAAGGTGTTAAAATCCTCTCCTGTGACTGTATTACTGTCAGTCTCGCTCTTCATGATCATCAATATTTGCTTTACATATTTAGGTGCCCCTATGTTGGGTGTATAAATGTTTACTAGGGTATAACCTCTTGTTGGATTGCTCCCTTTATCACTATGTACTTCCTTCTTTGTCTCTCACTGTATAGCCTTTGTTTTAAAGTCTAGTTTTGTCAGGTATAAGTATTGCTACCCAAGCTTTTTTTCCCTTTCCATTTGTATAAAATATCTTTTTCCATCTGCTTACTTTCAGTCTGTGTGTATGTTTTGTTCTGAGGTAGGTCTCTTGTAGACAGCATATAACCGGGCCTTGTATTCTTATCCATTCAACTTCCCTATGTCTTTTGATTGGAGCATTTAAGCCATTTACATTTAAAATGATGGTTGAGAGGTACATATTTATTGCCATTTTTTCTTTTAACGGTGATCTTCTTCTTCTCCTTCCAGCCCTTTAACATTTCTTGTGATATGGATTTTGTGGTAACAAACTACTTTAGCTTTTTTTTTTAAAAGATTTTATTTATTTACTTTTAGACAGTGGGGAAGGGAGGGAGAAAGAGGGACAGACACATCAGTGTGTGGTTGCCTCTTGCACGCCCCCTACTGCGGACATGACCTGTAACACAGGCACGTGCCCCCTACTGGGAATGGAACCAGCAATGTTTTGGTTCACAGGCCTGTGCTCAGACCACAGAGCTACACCAGCTGGGCTGCTTTAGCTTTTTCTTGTCTTGGAAACTCTTTATATCTTCTTCAATTTTAAATGATAGCCTTGCTGGGTAAAGTATCCTTTTTGGTAGGCCCTTGCTTTTCGTCCCTTTGAATATTTCATGCCATTTTCTGGCCTGAAATGTTTCTGTTGAGAAATTAGCTGACTGTCTTATGGGAGCTCCCTCATAGGTAACTAACTGTCTTTCTCTTGTGGCTTTTAAGATTCTCTCTTTGTTGTTGCCACTTTAATTATGATGTGTCTTGGTGTGGGCCTCTTCGGGTTCTTCTTGTTTGGGACTCTCTGTGCTTCCTGGACTTGTGTGTCTTTTTGCTTTACCAGGTTAGAGAAGTGTTCAGTATTTTTTCAGCTAGGTTCTCAATCCCTTGCTCTTTCTCTTGTCCTTATGGTATCCCTATGATGTGGATGTTGTTATGCTTCATGTTGTCCCTTAAACTATCCTCATTTTTTTAAATTCTTTTTTCTTTTTACTGCTCTGATTTGGTGTTTTTTTCTACCTTATCTTCCAAATCACTAATTAGTCCTCTGCTTCATCCAGCCTATTGTTTATTCCTGCCAGTGTATTCTTCACTTCAGATATTGTTTTTTAATTTCTGACTGGTTCTTTTTTAATAGTTTCTCTGTCATTTTTCACGTTGTTGCAGTTCTCACTGAGTACCTTGTAGTTCCCACTAAGTTCCTCGAGCATCCTTATAACCAATTATCTGAAGTCTATATCTGTTAAGTTGCTTGCCTCCATTTTATTTAGCTCTTTTCCTGGAGATTTCTCATGTTCTTTAATTTGGGGCATGTTTCTTAGTTTCCCCATTTTGGCTGCCTCTTTATGTTTGTTATATGTATTAGGTAGATCTGCTATGACTTCCAGTCTTGGTAGGGTGTCCTGTTCGGTCTAGTGGCACAGTTTCCTCAATCACCTGAGCTGGATGCTCCAGGAATTTTTCTTTTGTGGGTTATGAGGGCCCTCCTGTTGTAACTGAGTCTTGATTGCTATTGGTCCATTCATGTGTGGGATAGACCCTCAGGCTGGGTGACTGTGAGGTTCAACCCTGAACACTGCGTGTGAGCTGCTTTGCAGGTACAGACCACAAAATGCAGAATTCACCTCAGTAGCATCTGTCACTTGCTGAGATCTCTCTTTGGATATGCCACTAGTGAAGTGATTGGATCCCGATCTGATGATGTTTGAGCTGACCCCTGGGTATGTTGGTTCTGGGCCCCGTGGAGGGATTCTGGTGCAGTCCAGTGTCAGATGGTGCCTTATGACTGGCCCTGAGCAACCTGCTTGGAACTACAAAGCGATCCACAGTTTATGGCTGCCTCTGCTGGGCCTGGGTGTACACAGGAATGACCAGGATGCACACCCAGGCTGGCTTTTATCAGCACTGGGCCTGTGGCCGGGTCAGCATAAGCCCCAAGGCACCCCGAAGTCTGCCTCTGGCTGCCTCTGTCTGCTGGCTGCCTGTTAGGCTGAGTCACTGAAAGAGCCTCTAGTAGTACTCGAGTTGCATGAAGTAGGTTCTTGGTGAGTCACTGGGTGGGGGCAAGTGGTGTTCACCAGATAGGCACAGATTCAAACTCAGTGCCAGTGCTGGGTCTGAGGCCATTAAGCAAAGTCCCTGGGTATATCAAGCCTAGCTGCCACCTGCTGGGTGCTCATACACCTTCATGGTGGGATGGGGTCTCAGGGAGTCACCAGGGTAAGGCCAACAGAGTATCAGTTCCAAACAGACCAAGATTGGGCCGTGTGAAGGGAGGGCTCTACCCTGCTCAGGTATGTGAGGGAAAAATGGTTCCTGTCCTAGGATCACACAACTCAGTCTGTCCAAATTTCTTCTGGGAGGAGCCTGAGCTCAGCAGGGTGGGGTCTCCAGGAGTTGGGAGGATGGGGCTGGTAGATCTCTTGTGAGGGGAAGTGCTGGTCAGGTTTTGGGGAAGGTGGGAGGGTGTGGCTCTGCCCTGGAGTCAAATGGCTCAGTCTGTCCAGATCTTGCCCAGGTCTCCACAGGGCGGAGCCACCAGGTGTCAGCTGGGAGGGGCTGCTGACCATCCCCACTTTTAAACTGAACACTTACTAGAGTCAGAGCCTAACACTATATGCGTTATCATATCATATTGAATCATCACCAGGTTCTGACTATCATGCCCATGCGTCGGATAAAGAAACTCAGGCTTACAGAGGCTGACTGGACTCTGGAGCACACAACTAGTTAGTCTATAGTTTGTCTGGCTTAACCCCTGCTTTTATGTTGCCTTCCATAGGCTCCAGCATTTCACACTGTAACATTCCCTGTTAGCCCAAGAGAACCTTTTCCAAATATCTAGACAGACCAAATCATGCAAGAAGTCTGGAAAGTTGGGAAAGTTTCTTTCATAGTTGAGCAGCTCATTCTCAGAAGAAACAAGGCCAACTTCTGGGGTCTCTGAGGGCCCAGGACTGAAGTAGACACCTGGTCAGGGCCACTGGGCACCTCTTGGGAAGGTCCCACTGTCTTCTCCAACCTCTTCTCTTCTTCCAGCCCCTCTGGGAGGTCAATAAAAGGTGACTGAAGTGTTTGTCCCCTCTGGGAAAGAATGCTAAGGACCCATAACGAAGTCTTAGGACCAAAAAGTATGTGTCCCCCTAATGCCACACCACACGAAATGCCATGCCACCTTCTGCCCACCATCGATTTCCCCAAGGGGCCACCTCTGCCTGAGAACTCTTCCCCCTGCCCACCTTACTCTCAATTTCAGCTCACTCTGCCACACCTACTATGGGTTCTCTAAAAGTTCACCCTGAGATAAGGACTTGGGTGCTGGTAGTTCACTTGCGAGATGATCCCAAAAAGCATGGAGAAGGAGGAACGGAGGGAAACAAGGAAGGGAAGGCACTACAGGTGTGTTAATGAGCAGGTCACTCAATCCCATGGGGACCCTCTGAGAAACTGTAGAACATACCTGAGGATTGTTTCATCAAGTGGCAAGAATGTGGGGGTATTTACCCATCAGCTTCTCCTTCTTGTTGGCTTGAGGGTTCCTCTTGTGGCTTTAACTCCCTGGCATACCTGACTTGCTCTGAGCATGGATCAAGCCACACCAGGGAGGGCTAACGGGCTGGGCACCAAGAGCATCTGTTGTTGCACCCTTCAAGATTTCACCCAAGTAGGCCCTCCTTTGATGTTTTCTTCTAGGTGACTCAGGCGAACTGCCATCAGGCAAACTGACATGGCCCCCCTAATTTAGGACTAAACTTCCTGAGAAATGGGCCACATTATTATTCTTGGTAGCCCAGGTGCCCATGGTGGAGTCTGGCACTCAGGACAAACACTCAGGAATGAATAGGAAGAGTACATGGTGAGTCAGAATGTCCTTCATGGTGCCCTGGACTGGATGGGGCAGAGCTCAAAACAGCAAACATTCAATTCAAATGCCTGAGATTCGCCGCCCAGGTCCCTGAGCATCCCAGCCTGGAGGAGGGCTCAGGTGAGAGATGAGCTGGGGAGGCACAGTGCGTGGGGGTGGGGCCAGAGGTGGAAGGAGAGATGCTTCCAATCCAGACTCCCAACACTCTCATGGATCTTTGGGGAAAAGATCTCAAGGAAGAAAATTTTTACAAGGTTAGAGCGTTAGTAAAACCCATATCCTGCGGTGGGGAAAAGAGCCAGTGATTACAGACTTGGCCCTGTGTCTTTTTGGACTTAGATTAAAGAAATCAGTCAGGGATTCTTGGCCTTCGAGGTGACTTTAGAACTTGTCTGGTTCCACTCCTCCCTGTCCATTTTTGAGAGGGGAAACTGAGCCCCAAAGAGGGATATCGGCTCATCTGAGGTCACATAGATGAGTCCCAATTATCCATGAGAAGAAAGGGCAGCCTAATACTCACAATTCTATTCTAGGCTCCAGGCTTATTTGCACAGCCGACCAGGTCTCATCTGACCTGGCATTATTAACACTGTGCGCGTTTTCCCACAGGTACTCCCGAATAAACACACCTGGTGAGTGTCAAGTCCCTGGGTAGAGTTTCCAGGGATTCTGACTTCATCCCATTCCCAGAACTTCAGAGATACATACCCACCCCATACAGACTGCCCCAGAGATCTAGAACTGGTGCTTTCCAAGGGAGTCCTGTCTGGTTCTGTTCACAGTTCCGGCAGTCAGGGGAGGGGTGAGAGGGGCTGGCCTAGATGGCAGGTGTCAAGTCAGGAGTTGCCCCTGCCCTGCCCTTTAGACCCCAGCTGGCTCTTCTGAGGCCTCTTCCCCCCAAGTGCTGGGGCGGGAATGCACAAACTTGAAGACTGCATTCTTCTTTGACACCAGAGATAAGCTGGAGGAAGGGGGGGTGACTGTGGGAGGAGACAGTACCAGGTTTTCAAGTCTCCGGGCAGCCAGCTCTCATGGAATGGTATGCAGAAAAGAGGCTTCCAGGTGGCGGGGACCAGGATATCTGAGTGGGCTCCGCTGACGTGGCTGACCTGCTGTGAGGAAGTAATCTTGAGGGAAGAAAACACTCATGGGTCGTGGCTCATGTTATTTTCCCATTGAGCCATCACTTAATAGCAGTAGGATGTCAGCACAAGAATTTGCAGAATATGCTTCAAATGAAAAAAACAAAACAAAACATTTGAGACTCTTTAAAAATCTGTAGTGGAAAAGATTCAAACTGAAATGAGAAGTCAGACTCCAACCTGCCACTTTACTTTGTGGGTGGCCGTAGAAAGTGGGACCAGACGGTACATAGACTACTTTTATAAAGCATAGTTTTAAAAAAAATCATAGTCGGTGGCAGCATGTGTGTTAAAGGTGTTTAAATTGGGACAGGATACTGGGTTTGCATCCTAACGCTGCTACTGTTTTATTGAGTACGATGTCTATATTCTTAAGCTTCTGTCTGGTCTCATATTTTTCATCTGTAAAGTAAATGAATTGATTCAGGCTTAGTAATTTAGCACACATATCCTGAGGACATGCCAGGACACACCCCAGTGCTCAATATATAGAATGGGGACTCAGACATGAACAGGACCGGACCCTGCACACAGCAGCCCCCAGTCTAGGAGGGGCAGATGACAGAACCATCACAACGTGTGCGCACTGTCATGTCACAAACGGCTGCGCTTAGAGCCCTGCTAGCCCAGGGAACGTGTCCAGATTGTTCCCTGCTGTATCCCAGGGCTGGCAGCACCGCACACAGTACATGCTTAACAAATATTTGCAGAATGAATGCATGTCTATTAACTGTGACCTCTGCTTCTGTTTCTGATCAGTTATATTTCCTTACTTGGGATTTTCCACAGAACAGTCAGGGTTTCCCTGTATGTTTATTTAGATTTTTAATAATGTTCAAGAAAACTCTTCCAAAAGGAAAAGTGTTTGAGTTGCCCAAACAAGGCAATGATTTGGAATCTCATGGAGCTTGAATGCTATGTATTCCCCATTGCGAACATACTGTGCGATGTTTAATACTGTACCTACTGTGGATGTTCAATAGCATTGTTTTGGATGAAGAAATGCGTACTATCCAGTAAGCCTATGGGCATGTGCTTAACATTATTACCGTGGAAATGCTAATTCAAAGCACAATGAGATGCTACTCTGCACCCACCAGAATGCCCCAAATTAAAAAGATTGACAGCACCAAGTTTGAGAAGGACATGGAGCAACTAGAACTCTTATACACTGTTAGTGGGAATGTCAAATGGTGCAACAACTTTGGAAAACTGTTTAGAAGTGTCTATGAATGCTAAGCACATATCGACCTAATGAGTCAGCAATTGCACTCCAAATTTATACTCAAGAGAAACAACTGCGTAAATCTGCCAACTGAATGTTGATAGGAACTTTAGCCATAAAAGCCCCTAACTAGAAATAACCCAAAAGGCTCTAAATAGGAGAATAGATATATAAATTATGGTTTATTCACACAATGAACTACTACAAAGCCACAAAAAAGAAGAAACTATGAGAGGCTCAAAACCACAGACGGATTTCATAGACATTGTGTCAAACAACAAAGCCAAGCACACAAGTACCTACTGTACAGTTCCATTTAAATGAAGTTCAAGAACAGGCAAAAGAAACCAATGGTCAGAATAGTGGTTACATCTGAAGAGCATCCCAGACGGAGGGCCCAGAATGTGCAAAGGAGTGGAGGTGTGACAGGCATGGGTGTTGAGGGAAGGGGCAGTTTTGTGTGGCAGGAGGACAGCAGGGGCCATGGAGGAGTGTAGAAAAAAGAGGTTAGGAAGGTTATTTGGGTGATTTTGTAAAAGGCTGTGTGGTCGTTGTTAGTGCTGTTTGCCATATAGTGCAGTTTCTTCTCTTCTGGCCACTTTAGGGTTGTACTTCCTGGCCCTTTGTGGTTGAGTGGGGCCATGTTTTCATGTTTTGTTCTGGCCAATGAGTTGTGGTTTATTAGTTACTTTAACGAAATTTAATTGCTGATGTGAGACCCTCCAGGGCTTTTCTTTTCCCTCTTGCAATTGGCACTACTTGGGATGGTGGCTGCTTCATCAGCTTGGGTTTTGGAAGACCAGAGCTCCCCAGAGGCTAACCATGTGGATATACAGTGTGAGAAATAAATTTTATCATCTTAGGTTGCTTGTTACTGCAGCATAGCCTCAGCTATTTGGATTGATACCGGCCTTGGTTATGGTGCCAAGTTCATTTGTTCATTCACTCATTCATTCATTCATTCAACACACTGAACATCTGCTATGTACTAGCCACTGCTCTAGATGCTGATACAGGCCCTCCTCTCAAGGAGCTTCATTCTGTTGGGGAATACAGGAAACAGTCAAGTAAATGAATAAGGCAATTACAGTTTTCAGGAAGAGTAATGAAGGAAATAAACAGGCTGATATGACAAAGAGATTGGTCATCAAGAGGGTTGCTTCATTAGAACTGGGACCTGAGAATGAGATGAAGCTGTCATGTTAAGAAACATGGCACAATGTTCCAGGAAAGGGGATGTGCAAAGATTTGGAGGCAGGAAAGACACTGCTATGTCTGAGTCACAGAAAGCAGCTCTTTGTGGCTGGAGGGCAGTGGGTGAGAGGAGAGGTAGGCAAGGACACTATCATGTGAATAAATTGTACATGGCCTGTTTTATGTGGTAAAAGCCAGTCTGTTGCTATGTTCGTTGTAGGCAAGAGCTAAGCTCTAGAGAGTTGCATGAAGAGGGTGTTGAGAGTGTCCAAGGGGAAGTGTTGGTGCTGGCTTGAGAGTAATGGCCGTACAAGTAGATATCAGTACACACATTTGAAATATGTTTTAAAGTGGAATCCACAGGATTTGGTAATGGATTGGAAGGGAGGTATGGCAGGCTGAATAATGGGACCCAAGATAACCTTGTCTTCATCCCTGGGGCCTGTAAATGTTACTTTAGCTAGCAAAAGGAACTTTGTTTGTATGATTAAGGTAAAGATTTTGAGATGGAGAGATTATCCTGGATTATCCAGCTGAGCCCTGAATACAATCATGAGACTCTTTGTAAGACGGAGGCAGAGGGAGATTTTACTGCAGAGAAGAAGGTCTTAGGGAGATTGGAGGAAGATGCTACACTGCTGGCTTGGAAGATAAAGAACCAGGACAAGGAATGCAGCTTTAGAAAATGGAAAAGGCCAGGAAATGGATCGTCCCCTAAACTTGGTTGGAATTTGGCCCTCCTGACCCTTTGAGTTTGGCTCAGTGACACTGATTTCAAATTTCTCACCTCAAGAACTCTAAGAGAATAAATGTGTATGTTATTATTGTTTTGTGGTAAAACATATGTAACATAATATTTATCATTTTAACCACTTATTAAGTTGACAAATCAATGGCATTGAACACATTTGCAACATTGTGTAACCATCTCCACTATCCATGTCTAAAATATTTCCATCATCTGTAGCAGAAAATTGTACCCACTAAATAACTCCCTACCTACCTCTCACCCCTAACTCCTGGTAACCTCTATTCTACTTTCCGTTTCTATATTTGTCTATTCTAAATACTTTTTAAGAGTGGAACCATATGAGATTTGTCCATCTGTGTCTGGCTTATTTCACTAAGCATGATATATTCAAGGCCCATCATGTTGTAGCATATATCAAAATCCCATTCCTTTTTATGGCCCAATAATACTGTATGTTGTTTTAAGTCACCAAGTTTGTGGTAATTTGTTACAGCTGCCATAGGAAACTAATACACAAGGGAAGAGAGAAGAGAAAATATCAAGGTTATCCCTAGGCCCTTGGGCCCAAGGACTGGATGGACTGAGATGCCATTTACTGGTGTAGAGAAGTCTAGGAAAATCACAAGCCCTGCTTTGACTGTATTAAGTATGAGGTGTCTGTTAAACCTCCAAAGGAGATCTTGAGGAGATAACTGGACATCTAATTCTGGAATTCTGGGGAGAGGTCAGAGCTGGAGAGCTACCATTAGAGGCATCGCCAGAGAGATAGTGCTCAAAGCCAACAGACTGGTTGAGGACACTTGGGGAAAGTGTGTAGAGAGAAAGGAGAAGGGGACGTTTGAAGGTGGGGAAGAGGAGGAGGAATCTGCCTAGCAGGCAGAGAGGAAGTGGCCAGGGAGGTGGGAGAAAACTCAGGAAAGTTTGGAATCATGAAAGTTGAGATGTTGAGAGAATGTTTCATTAAGGAAGACACAGGCAAGCAGGTTTTGAGAGACTGAATAATGGAGGATATTTATGACCTGGATGAGGGCAGGCTCTAGTGGGGGACAGGGACAGAAGCCAGAGAGGAGTGAGTTAAGGACATGATGAGAAATTGTGTCTTACAGCCTTCTTAAGTCTTTGAAGTTTCAGTGTGAGAAGGAGCAGAAAAATGGGATAAGGGAGTTTAAAACCTTTTTAAGACGGGATGTATTGTAGTAATCTATGGCTGCCTAACAGTACCCTAAACCTTAGTGACTTGAAGTAAAGTAACAGTCATTAGATTCTATTCCATGAGTCTGTGGGCCAGGAATTTGGTCAGAGGTTGGTTGGATGATTCTCTTGTTTCATATAGCATTGACTGGAAGCAATGGTAGTGTTCACCTGTTGAAAGGGCTGGTTTTGAGGGTTCAAGGTGGCTTCACCCATAGGTCTAGTACCTTGGTGGGGATGGCTAAAAGCCTACAGTCACCAGAGACTCTAAATTGGAGTTCCTATTTGTGGTCTATCTGGCATGGTGGCTTCAGGATAATTGAAAGTCTTGTAAGTTCAATAGGCTCAGGTATCCAAAAGGGAGTATCCTGTGAACCAGAAAGAAGCTACATGGCCTTTTTGCTCCTACACGTAGAAGTCACATAACATCACATCTGCTGTACTCTATTGGTCAATACAGACACAGGCCCACCTAGATTTAAAGAGAGGGGGCATAGGCCCCCACTTATTGATGTGAAGACAGTCAAAGAATTTGCAACCATGTTTTAAAACCCTTGCAGAGAGAGAACATGTCTGCAGCTGGATGAGGATGTACTAGGAGATGGGAGAGGGTGAATGATGCAGAAAAGAGAAGAAACTTCAGGAATAAAGTCCTTTGGGGGTCGTGAGTAGACAGTACTTGGAAGGCTGGAGATTGGGCACTTGCCTCACTTGGGCAGGAGGGTAGAATGACGTTGTGAGGATTGATGTGGAATAGAAAGATGCGGCTATTCCCAGCTGATGACTTCACTCTGTTCAATAATGTACAGGTGATTACAGTGGCCTGGTAATACAGTCTGATATCAGGTATTGTGATCTCTCCTGCTTTGTTCTTCTTTCTCAAAATTGCAGCACAATTTACAATAGCCAAGTGCTGGAAGCAACCTAAGTGCCCATCAGTCAATGAGTGGATCAAAAAACTGTGGTACATTTACACAATGGAATTCTATGCAGCAGAGAGAAAGAAGGAGCTCCTACCCTTTGCAACAGCATGGATGGAACTAGAGAGCATTATGCTAAGTGAAATAAGCCAGGCGGTGAGGGAGAAATACCACATGATCT
>VMDR010030010.1:0-12536 GCA_007922815.1 Macrotus californicus
GGCAATATGGTTGAATATACTAGTACAGATCAAACCAAAAAAACCCTTCCTATTTCACTATAAATCTAAAGCTATAAAAATTAAAGCTATTACAAATATCTATGTCTAACAAGTGTTATGAAATTCAGCAAGCATTAATGTATCTAATAATTATATTATATGGCCCCACATCACTACTTTTTAACTGTATTGTTTTGTACAAAAAGTTAGAGTAATTCTATGGTTCTTAATTAACTCTTATAGAAAAAAAAGTTAAAACAAAAATTTTGTTATCACCAAACTTGTTTTGAGTTTCTCTTTGCAACTTTTCTTTCCTTTATAAAAGGAAAGAAAACTTTCTTATTTTACTTTCTTATTTCATCAGAGTCCATTCCCCCAGTTATCCTGATTCAAGAAACTGAAGTCATTTCTTCCTTCCAAATTCTTTTCAATTTGGATTCCTAAGGCCTTTGACTCAATTATTTCATTTTATTTTATTTATTTATTTTTAGAGAGAGGGGAAGGGAGGGAGAAAGAGAGAAACATTTATGTGAGAGAGAACATCAATAGGTTGCTTCCTGTAGGCACCCCGACCAGGGACTGGAGCTGCAACCCAGGCCTATGCCCCAACTGGGGAGCGAATCGGCGTCCCTTCGCTTTGTTGGGTGACACCCAACCAAATGAGCCACACTGGTCCATGCTGACACAGTTATTATAATAGGTTTCTAACTTGTCTTATTTTTCAATCTATTCTGCAATATTACATCATATTAAACTTCCTAAACATATTCTTTATTACCACCTGGCCCCCAAACTTAGGGACTCTTCAATGCCTGTAGGATAAATTTTTAATGAATTGGCCTAAAGTCTGGGTTCCCAATAAGCTGAACCCCACCCACATAGCCACTAATTACCAACATTGTTTTCTCCACCAACTAGTCAGTCTTCTCAAAATTCTCTAGTAAAACATGCCTATTCACAGCGTCATAACTTTGTTCAAGCTGTACCCCTGAACTGAATGTCTTCTCTGCTCCTTTGTATGTATTCACTCTACTCTTTTCTCAAACTTCTCTTCAATTCCCAGGTTTCTAGCCCATCTCTGAACATGTATAGTATTTAATTGTCTGTAGCCATTATTTTGACACTGTTTTTGAAATGTGAATTGGAGTTGAACTTCATTTGTATTGGAAGCATCTAGTCCCAAACACAGACAGAAAACTTAGTGAAATGAGAGAATGAATTAATAACATTTTTAAAGGAACTTCTATAATTTATCTGTTAATATTACTTTGGAAAGTCAGCCTAAGACACAAGATTCCTTCCTCTACTTAAATATCATGTAGCATCTTTGGAGAAACGGCTGGTTTCAAGGCTGGGGCAGTACAAAATGGATCTGAAACAGCTTGTGCCAGAACAGAAGGAAGTGCTCAGAGACGTAACAAAGGACACAGGAGCCAGCTTAAAGGGGCTCTCACTAGATAAATTGGGAATAATTTGAGCATAAAAATAATTCCAGTAATAGATTGTAATCCAATGAATATTTAAGAATCTGTGAATGTATAGTGATATAAATAAATGGGGGAGAAGAGAAAGTCCACAGGACACCAACTAATAACTATATAAGAAATGATGAAGTTAGAAATCAGCATTTCACAACCATAATACTAATCAACGCATACTAAGCTAGTGGGCAAAGTTTTGCAGTATCAGAAATATGTACAGAGTCTAAAGGTATCTCCCCATAAGTAGACTAAGTACAAAAGGAAAAACGTTAACTTTACAGTGGCAGACACCATCTTATCCACACGATCAAAGTTAACAGCCCAGTAATGGGACACATGAACATCATGTGCTTCCTGATCTCCTCAAAGAAAAGAATACAACAGTATTATCTATGATATTCCCACCAAACATGCGTTACCTGAGTCTAACCACGAAGGAATAGACAAACTCAAATTGAAGGACATTCTACAAAGTAACTGGCTTATGTGTATCAAAAAATTTAAAGGTCTTAAGAGACAAAAGAACCCATGAGGAACTGTTCCAGATTTAGAATAAACAGACACGACAATAGAATAAAAGGCACAATCTGGGATGTTCTTCTTCTATACAGTGCATGGTTGGGACAACTGGCAAAATCTGAACCAAGTCTATAGATTAGATAATAATGTTGTCTCAATGATAATCTCCTGATTTTGAGAACCGCCTGTGGGTATTTAAAAAATGTCCTTGTTTTTAAGAAACATACCCCGAAGTATAGTTATGGGTAAAAGAGTATCATCATTGTAGCTTAAAAACAAAACAAATCAAGAATAAAGTGTGGTAAAATATTAACATTTGGGGAACCTGGGTGAAGGTTATACAGAGATTGGGCTATTCCTGTCATTTCTCTATAAATCTAAAATTATGTTAAAATAAAAAGTTAAAAAAATAAATCAACAAATTCCTCAGATAATTTGCTAACATTTATTGACTTTTTTGCCTGCCATGTGCCAGGTATTGTTCTAAGTGCTTACCATATATAAATTTATTTAATTTTAACCATATTCCACATAAAGATGCTCTTTACTTATTTTCAAAGGAAGAAATTGAGTCCCAGAGAGGCAAAGTTATTTTTCCAAGGTCCTATGACAATTAAGTGACAGAACCAGGATTCAAACTGGTAGTTTAGCTATTTAGTGCCACTGCATTATGGGTAAAAGATGGTCATGTTAGTTTTAATGTCAAATAATTTATTCTATATTAATGATATAACATACTTTTATTTGGTTAAATATGTACCCCCTGGAGTGAAGAACAGACTAGAAAAACAGTTATGTCAACTGTTAGAATTGTGTTTATTTCTTCTTTATCAAAACACCACACTATCAGCTTGAATTGTGTTCAGCATCTCTCAGGTCTGGTTTTAACCTTTCCCTCTCCCACCAACCCAGGAAAGGGCAACTAGTCAAATGTAAAACCATCAGTTAATTACAGAGAACTGAAAGAGGTGACAGTCCTGATATGTATGAATTCTCAGGAAGAAAACTCAAGACTCATTAATCTACAATGATTTTTAACATGTTATTATGCTCAGGAAGACATCCTGAAGTGTTTGAATTGCTGGCATTAATTATTGGAATTAACTGCCTTTTCAACTATTTCATAAGGTTTTAAAATTGAAGAGAGAAAGGTAGAATGATCAACTTCAGTGATAAAATTTATCCAGTCACCTTAGACTATTAGTTAGTTGCATACATTAGCATTTTATTGAAAACTAATCCTACATTAGCAAGGCCTATAATCTGAATCTCTGCCCATCCCCCATGCTAAGGTCAGGATGGTTTTGCAAAGAATAATTCATAGATTCTTACAACTGATTTTCCTTGGTATCAGAGAAATGATTTGTCAGACTGCTGAGGAAGGTTATAGAAGAGTGGTAACTGACTATAAAACCATTAATGGAAATGAAACCTATAATCTTGATCTTTTTAGCATCTAAATGAGCTTGCTTAGAAATCAAAGTAAGTCTTACAGGAGTTTGCACTGTAGTCCTAATATAAAGTGAAAACAAAAGGGCAATATTTTGTTTTGTTTTTAAACTTTCTGCTCAACATTTAAAATCCTTTTCTATGCTTGAGGCATACCCAGCTTACAAGGTATAGTACCCTCCTATTATACATGCTGAAAATACAAAATACTTTCCAGCCTCCCTTGCAGCTAGAGCATGAATAGATGTGTGACCTGGGCTCTGCCTGTCAGAAGCACCCATTCCATTCTTTCAGCTGGAAACTGGTGAGGCAAAGAAGCAGGGATGGGGATAGCATACATTCCGACATGGCTGGTGGCATTTCTACATCATTTCCATAGAAAACAATGGTAGCACTTTCAGGGGAATGTTCAGAATCCAGGTAAGTTGGGGAGCCTGGTGGCCAGAGATGACAGCCAGTGGTGGTTTCACTAGAACATACCTGCCTAGAACTATAGATGTTTCAGGCTCAGAGCCTAGTAGTCCAGCCCTCATAGAAATTCCCTGGGCTCTCCAATTTCCTTTTTTCTTTCTTTTTTCCAATTCTAGATTTGAATGTTCCATTTTGTAAAAAAACAACTTTATTGAGATAATTCATCCATTTAAAACATATAATCAAAGGTTTTTAGTATATTTTATAAATCAAATTCTGAATGTCCCTTAAAATGCACATACATGAACACACTGCCTTTAAAGTTTTGCTTTATGCTATAATTTAGAAACCATCAACATTTACTGACCATGTAATATGTAACAACTAGTGGATTAGGAAAAGTAGAGATACTCTGAGACATCTGTTGAGGGAAAACTCCGCAAGCTACAGAGGGTTACATAACAAGGACTTGACGGGTCTGCATGGCTGTGGAGAAGTCAGCAGCAGCCTGAGCCAGGGTGAGGAGCTTCACTAGGTAGGTAAGTCAGAATGACAAGAAGGGAGGGGAGCTAAAGTCATGATCCATAGGGCCTACATGGACAGAGAGGGAAGTAAAGCCACAGGGGGCAGACGGAGGAGACAGAGAGTGAGCAAGGCATTCTCGATCTCAGTTCAGTGGAAGACAAGTATAGGGGCATCAGGGAAATGAGTGGCCTGAAAGCCAAAGTAATGCAGGGAATAAAAAGTGGTTGGGGAAGGGAACATCGACTTGAAGGGTGCCACAGCCCGCTAAACAAGACTGGATTCTTCTACTGTTGAAAACAGCCCGTGATGGAAAAGAGTTTAAGAAAGCTGTTCTCAAAATCTTAAAATTTTCATGAAAACTAAGTGTTGGTCCTGAAAGACAAGCAGTAAACCACACCTGAATAAATCTGCAGGGTGAGTGCCATGTAGGAAGACAGGTGTGTGGCCCAGTGCCATGACATCACATCCTTCTAACAAGGAGGTGTGATGCCCATGTCAGTGCACAGCAAGCTGAGTCTGGCCTTGCCGACAAGCCAAAGAATGTCATCAGCAGTGGTAAGAAGGAGGACTGTCTGCAGACTTTGGAGAAGGCCTTCAAGTCCTTCACGGACTCTGTAGGTAGGCAGTCCCATTGTATTGCTCAAGGAATACTGCAGTATCTGAGCATGCTTCCTTTCACTTTACTGAGTCAGATAAATGACTACAGAGCAAGCAGATGTCAGGATGCTTTCACAAAGCGAAGTTTCAGGGTCATGGCTAGGCACAGTGTTAGCCTCTCATGGTCCACATCTGCGGCCTCTACCCTCTGTTCTCACCCTAGCATTCTATTGATATTGTTCTCACTGAGGTCCTCAATGGCCACCTAACTGCCACATACAATAGGCTTTTGGGACCTCTCTGCTGTGTCGATCACTCCCTCAGCCAAGCTCCACTGTGTTGACTTCTGGGACCTCTCATCCCTCTGGTTTTCCATATACAACTCTGGATCTGCCTTCTGTATTTTCTCCGAATGGTTCCCCTTCTTGCTTCAACTCCCTTAAAGCCAGTGTTTCCCAAGATTTCACTCCCAGGCAATTGTTCTTCTCACTCTACTTATTCTGCTTGGGTGGCTTTATCTATTCTCTTGATGTCAACTGCCAGCTACAAGCCGAAGACAGCAAATCTGTCTCCAGCACTGCCCCTCCCTTAATTCAGGACTTACATGTCCCTGACTGACAGCTGGGCACCCAACCTCAGGGCCACTCCAACTCTGGATAGCCCAGAGAATTTCAATGCCAACATGCGCAAAATTAGTTTCTCGTCCTCTTTCCTGAAATGGCTCCTGCTCTTATGTTCTCTTAGTGATTTTTATCACCTGCCTAGTTGCCTAAGAGACCTAGGAGTCACCATGAAAGATCTCTTCCCTCTCTCCCTGTTGAACATATCACACACAACCTGCCAATTTTACTTCATAAACATTTGAAAAACTCATCTTCTTTTCTCCACCCATACCACCACTGCCATATTTCAGCTGTTATCATCACCCAAGGCTCACGCCAATGCAACAGCTTTGTACACTGTCTGCCTCCAGAGCAATGGACCTAAAACATACCTGCTCTTATACTTTTCTGCCTCCAACCCTTGAATGACTCCTTTTTTATTATAAAATACTACAAAGCTCATCACGATAGACAAAACCTTTTATGATCTGATCTCAGCCCACCCATAGCTTCAGTTGTTGATATAACACATCTCAGGTTTTGTGTTCCAGCAACGCTAAATGACTGCTGAGTCCCTGTACTTAAAAACTGGTTCTCTCCTTCTCTGGGTTTCTTTGCATATGAGGTTCTCTGTATCCAGAACTGTTTTGCCTTCACTTGGGCAATTCCCACTGATTGTGTACAACTCAGCATAAGCATCACCTTTCCAAGAAGTATTTCTTACTTTTGCTAAGACTAGCGTGGTTGCCCCTTTTCCAGCTTCTTATTAAATGCATTAAATGGGTACTGAATAGAAATAGGTGCCCAGAGACTAAAGTTTGACGGCTTTTATTAAAATTAAAAATGACATAACTGGAAAATACCATTGTGTTTTCACTTGGCAATCCAGAAGTCCTACTTTCAATTTTCATTTTTTTATTTTAAATAAATATGCTTACTCATACTAACAGAGAAAATCAATAATATGATGATTCAAAATAGTGATCTGAAATCTATATTTTCTATTTTATATAAATAAATATATTTTATTTATTATCTATTTATTTTTGAAGTATAAAATATATTTTGCAGTATATTTGCAGTAAATACATCTACCTAATTGCTTTTGACTTGGGCTAACACTAAAATCTTGTAGCTCAATTCTGTAAGATATGGTTGGTCAATGAGGAAAGATATGAAAGCTAGTATGGGAAGGGCGACCAACTATTTAAAATTCACCCAGATAATGCAAACGCCAGAGATTCTCCACTGGCGGGAGGGCAGGGTAAAGAACGTGTGATGCTATTAAGAACATCCCAACAAAGGTGAAGCTCAGGATTCTATGGTTAACTGCCTTCTCTTCGGTCCACAGAATCCACGAGACCTAGATAAGATTCCTTATAAAGGTATTGTATGCGCAGTACTTTTCTCACTGATAGAATACTATTCATCTGTTGACACAATGGATAAATCAAGAGGTTACAATTTACACCATTGACACAGCTTTGCTATTGATGATAAGGTATATTTTTCTTTCCACTACATGGTATTTGATTTTCATGTGTAGTCACATGTTTGTCTAACCCTCCATCAAAAGGCAAATAACAGAAACCTGAAATTCTTTCAGAACACACATTTGGTGTGCTTCATAAAATCCAAAGAACCCAACATGGAGGGGACACTACCTTCCTTCTACATGGAAGATTCCTTGAAGTAAGTGGAGTCCGGTAGAAAGGCTACAATGCAGCACCTGGGCACTACTGTTATATAAATTACTGTGAGTGTCAACTCTCAGTGACAACTAAAAAAAATGCAATGGATTACTGTTTGGTTAAAGCAAGAAACAATGAATAGCAAACCTATCACCTCCATCTTCCCAAGTTCTTATCTTTCTGGGCCTTGTTCATGAAAATTATATAAATGTTACCTTCCAGCTCATTCACATAATTAACACTTACATATTTATCTCTTCAGTGTACCTGGAGAATGGTCAAACTGGAAAACCAACCTATGAAAAGAAAGGCGCGCTGCTGGACCTTTCTCTTTCAGTGGCAATAACTCAACACTCAACAAATACATGCTGGGCATCTAGTATGTGCCAGGTATGCTGTATGCAAATTACAGTTGGTGGCCATTTAGAGAGTAGTAGAATCTCATTTTTCAGATCTTATGAACATAAATCAGTAACTTAGGACATGGTATATTAAAGTTATATCTATCTCTGAAGCCACCACCACTGCACCTAAGAAATGTAAAACATTTCCATCTTTAATAAATTTGCAAATAAGTCCTTTTCCCCACATTTTATAAAAATTTACTTTCACTCCAGATATAACCCTACCTAAGGTTTGTTCTATTTCATGAGACTCAATCAAAAGGAAAAGAACTGTTCTACCCTGAACTTTCAGCTACATAAATGTCAACCACCAGTACACTAAAAGGAAAAGCACAAAGTAACACACCTGACTTCAAACCACTGAATAAAACAGGGGAGGGGGGACTTAAAAGCTTTCAAAAAAAGGAAAAAAAGCACCACTGAAATGGAGGAAATAAGATTATGAATAGCTTCCATAAATAAAATGTAATCACACAATTTCCATTACAAGTAAGATTTATGCATTAACCAATAAATGAGAAAGCTATACATAGTTTAGAACAATTCATTTTATTATATCCCATCAACTTCTACCTGAATATCCCAAAGAAAAACACTGAACTGGGCTTTATAGAAGTCACCATTATTTACTTTACCTTTTACTAAGTTCTCATAGTACGCCAAATAGCTTGCACAACAGGGGGCATTATCTTCTTAAGCACAGCCCAGTTTAAAATAACTCCCAAATTACAGATTTTCGTCAATATTGTTTGAAATGTTTAAAAACACACAAGACCTCAATATTACTCAATTTTGACAATGTATTTTGTATTCAGTAGCAAAATCAAAATTGGTTGAAAGTATATTCCAGCATATTATTTTCAAAGGCACTGGCAAAGGCAGCACATTAAGTCCTTTTTAACTCAAAACTAAAAAAATGCTGCATAAATTTCAAAATGTTAAGATCCTAAAGGTATATGAAGTAAACTTAAGATTGAAATAACAAAAATCAACAAAATGAGGGTATCAAGCTACTTTCATTAGCCACCCTAACCAAGTTAATAAACAATAGAAAATTAGTGCCAAGACGTCTTGTTATGTAAAGTTATGAAGTATACCTCAGTGTCATGAAGCCTGTTTTCTATTTCTATAGGAGTTATGGTCTACAGTTTTATTTGAAGTTGTAAGAAATATATGCATTGATTATTATAACCATGATGACTGATGCCTAGTTCCAGTGGCACAATCTCGGCAGGAAACAGATTTAGCAATTTAAATGTTTTATAAGTTTTTGTAATTGAGGAAACTTTTCATAATCTGACATTTGTTAGAACCACTTATTAGAAATTATGCAGCACGATGGCTGTGGAAATATGAGCTAGCTTCACAATTACAAAGTCAGCCTATGTAGCCCTTCCCATTGTGCGCAGTGGCATAAACCCCACGGCGGCCTATCAGCTAACTGGCAGGCAGGGGGCTGCTCTATTCAAAGTGAGAGATACAAGCTGCAGGGCAAAAACCTGGCAGCTCCCATCTGACCCCACAATCCCCTACTGGTGACAGCTCCAAGCTCCATGGCAAATTAGGCCTTCTCATATTACAATTGGAGAAGACAGATTCCATTAGCAGTATCTGAAATTGAGTGGAGAGCTGCACTGTTATCAGACTTGACTCATAAGCACTGCTATTAATCAGAGCTATGATAGCATTTATATATTTCAAGCTATCTGCTGCCGCTGTGATATTCTGCTACAAAGGGTTGATGGGACTTAGGAAAGTGAACAATAGAGCTTTCTGGGAAAAGCAGAGTAAATCAAGAAAGTCTATGACTTCCGCACATTCTGAAGGGATTGTGGTTTACATAAATTTTCTCCCAATTGGAGATTGAGCTCTTCCTCATCTTACACATGGGATTTAGTTGTCACTCAATGGTAACAGCTGTGAAAAGGTGAAGCGGCCCACCGCTCAGAATATTGCCTTGGCTTTTAAAGCAATTAACCCATGAACAGGAGGGTACCTGGTGATATCAAAGGGATTAGGCCAGGCAGTGCATTATTAACATTTCCTTGAACTAATTCTAACTCTGACTAGCTGTCAGAAAAGACTCTACAGTCTTAAAAAAAGAGTTTTTGCCCTGCTTTTTTCCCTTCAAAATGAAGTGCTCTATTTGAGCCTAATATGTCCCTCTACTTATAAGAAAATGCAAATGAACCAAACTCTTAATATGCTTAACCAGTCTGACTCAATGCAATCTTAATACAAGTATGAGAGAAATATATGATCAATTAACCATGGATCAAGACAGATATTCTCTGAAGGGAAGTTAAGGCTCCAGTACTTTCCATCCTTCTTCAACTGCAAAAACTTGGTGACTATTTGTTACCTCTGAAATTAGGCCGAATTTCATATTATTCTCTATGGTAATAATCTAAAATACTCTTTGAGTTGAAAAACCCAAACATTCCTTAAGCAGGAGATTCTACATTCTCTAAGGTATGTCATTTTTCTATTCTTTATTGAATGGAATCCTAGCTGAAGTTGTAAGAATAGCAGATCCAGTGCTCAGAATCAAGTGCCCTTTTCCAGAAGTATAATCAAATTAACTTTTAGCAGTAGCATAATGTTTAGAAATATATAACTTATAAAAAATGAAATACCCCATAAATAAAATACTGGCATAAAATAATCCTCCAGAAGATATTTAAATATTACTGAAGTTACTTTGGAGAAAACAGACATAGGTTCAATATACTTTTAATTATTATTAATATTCATATATTCTAGGTAAACTGCTTGACATTAAGAGATCTGATTTCTTATCGAACGTCAGTGGTGTTAGAAAGTTTTTTATGCAAGTTTCCTAAAACAGTGCCTTTTAGAAAAAAATATTTGAAAAACTGCTTATGTAATGGTTGGTGAATTTGTCTTTCTTGAAGCACTGAATTTTGATCACAAAAACTAAAACAAGTTTCCTTTCAATTCACGTGGGTGCTCAACAAACGCTGCTGAATGAACCCTTCTGTAGTTCCAGGTGACCTCCAAGAGTTTGGAAAGGACATGCTGACTCTCAGACCTGCAGAGGTTATATTCCCTGCCTCATAACAACCAAAACAGATGACAAAGTACGCCCTCATCAGAGATCAAAAACAACTTAAATCTTTCCTGAGGTCAAGAATTTGTATACGATGCTATCAACACCATTCTCTTTCAGTGAGACCAGCACATGACATGTAAGCACACTGATGTTTAATGACAGTATTTCAGTGTTCTTTCCTTATTCAGTTCAGAGGACCCACTTTGATGTTTCTTAGGAAGTGAGTTTGAAATCCAAGTGCAAGGGCTGCTAAGTGGTGTTCATCTTACCGATTTACACATTCTAACTTTTAGTTTGTCTTAATGGGATTTGTGAATTTCAAATCTAACCCTTTAAATATCATATGATCAGACTCAAAAATCATTTACTTCAATGGCCTTAACAGGGAAAATCCCAGTTCCTGTAAAACACTAACTGTATTACAGTCTTAAATGCACAGACGTACACATTAATAAAATGAATACTATTTCACATAAATGAAACGTATTACATTAAACTCCCTTAACATAAAACATGCTTAAAAGTCCCCCTGCAGGGGGCAATACAGAAATACAGAAACAACTGGCACAGTCTCAGTATTTCTGATTCAATAAACTGCAGTGACACAGATGGCTTTCAATGTGCTGTTTTACTCATTTGCTTTCCACACTAGGGCAAAGAAATATAAACGAGTTCTTGCCAACCTTTGGAAAAGAGTGACACAAAAATGCAGTGCTAATGACATCTGACTGCTGTTAAAAGCAAGAGAAAGATGTAAGAAAAGCAAAAATGAGACGGTAATTGGAAACAACTAATTGGAAACAACGAATAAATCACTCTTTCGATCTAAGTCATGTTTACTGAAAAAACAAAAACGGAGCTTTTGACATCAACACATTTAAACAGAAATTTGCTTTTGAAATACAATCTTTGTTTAAAAGATTGTTAGAAGGTCTTTATGTCCACCCCAAGAGCTAAATATAGTGAACGCTATGTGAACAATTACCTGAAAAAACTGTAAACCTGTTAAAAGAATTAATTTGCTGCACACCAGTCGGCATTAATCCCACATGTACAGTAATGTTTTCTTAAGTGACAGGGGAAAGAAAGAAGAAAACGGTTTCGTGAATCAAAACCCTTCCACATTCAACAACAAAACAGAATGATGATCTGGTAAGTAAATGAATAAAGGAGTGAAAGGTCTCCTAAACAGACTCCGACAGAGGAGTCCACCTGGACAGGGGGACATTACTGTCTGCTGGGACGGGGAAAAAGCCGTCACCGCGATGGCTGCACAGGAACTGTGTCCTGCTGTTGGGTTTGTAGTCACAGAAGAAAGGTTTTAAAGGTTAAGTTCAGGTCATACAACAAATGAAATTGTAACAGGCCAGCTGACATTGTATAATGTCTTCTTCCACTCAATCAATAGGCTACTGTTAGTCCTATTACCATAGAGATGGCTTGCTCTTTCCTGAAGGGTGTCTATTGTTTGACAAAACAGATTTGCCACTTGAACTAGGTTGTTCCCAAAGGACGTGTACCTTGTCAATTATTTGTATTCAAAATAATGAAGTATTTTCATATTAAATTTTATGTAAGAGATAATGTTGTTAGATTCCTTTTCTGAAAGAAAGCCACTTTTCCAAAGTATTATTATCACTAAAACAACTCACATATCCAGTTTAGTCATATTGAGTTTTTTTATTTAAAACATGTATCAGCAAGTATAAAAATTTATCATTAAGACTATATATTAAAAGAAAAGGGTGACAGGCTAGGGTGCTACTCTACAACCCATTATAGTC
>VMDR010030011.1:0-12527 GCA_007922815.1 Macrotus californicus
AATACCTTTTAATAACTTAGTTGCCTTCATATACAAATGGCCTCTTGCCTAGATACTGAATTCTTGGGTCATAAATTAATCTTACCAAGTTCCTAGATGTGCGTATTATAGGAAAGTCCCAGACAAGTCAGTCTCTGTCTCTCTTTCTCTCCTCTCTCTCAAATCAAATCTTTAACCAATAATTGGTTATAGGTGCTTTATCCTAGTACTTTTTGAGCCCTTTGGATCTGCAGACATAGTTCTATTCTCACTTCAAAAAATATTGTCTTTTTCATTTGTTTTTGTGTTTTCAAGAACTCCCTTTACCTTTACTTTAGGTCATGATTCTTCCCTGTGGCTGGAATCTTCTCTCTTGCTGGTTTTTTCTTTGCATTTTATGAGAACTTGTTAAATTTTTCCTTCATAACACTTACTTATTTTTCTTTATTGTTCTGTCCTTCGTAGCTTCCAATGTGATTTTATTTGAACTGCATTTTATATTATTCATATTATTTATTTATAACATTTACTCATTGTACTTAGGTCCTCTCTATTTCTGTCTTTCTCTCAGCCTGCTTCCTTTCATCAGAGTCTGGTGTCCTATATTATTTTCCATTTCTTTTTAGAACCTGTATGTATCTAAATTTCTTCAGAATATTGAACCAGTTCTTTCTAAAATGTGTTCAGTTTCTGTGAATCAGTATTTTTCACAAGTATGTTCTTCATCTACATCCTAAGTGGTACTTTCCCCGTCTTTCATATTTCAGAATGTTTTCACAGGTCCCATGTTGTTTTTTCCATTTTGCCCATCTGCTCATAATAATTACCCAGAAAAAGAGGATGTCGATTACTCTCTGGAACCCCTACTGCAGTTAGTTTTTTCTCCCAGTGGAGTGAGGGGTTCTTTATGTAAACTGGTATGCCCAGCAACCCAAGGGGAAAGAACCAGAGCATGGGCCTCCAGGCAGGGGGACCAAAGCTTGGAACCACTTTCTTCTCTGTGTTCAGGGGTCAGCTTTCCGAATGTCCGGTGTTGGTGCAGCATCCATTGCTCACCATACAGCTTCTAAGCCTGGATGCTCTTTGGTGTCACTGCATCTGGAATATACCCCAGACGCACCGCAGGCTTTCTTGTTGCTATAGTGGCCACGGGAGCCCTGCAACTCCCCGGTGTTTTAAATTGCTGTTGACCTGGAAGGGTGAGACAGAGTTCAGTCCATTCTCCCCAGAGCAGCAGAGTGGGCATTCTGAAACACAAATTGGATCATGTTGTTTCTTTGCTTAAAACACTTCATTGAGCCCTCCTTGTCTTCGGATGGAGTTCTAAGACTCTGCACATAACTTGCTCTGCAGCCGTATCTCCCCGATGCATGCCTTGTGATCGAACCCCACCAATTTTTTTTATGGCCTCAAATGAGCCATGTTATCTCTTCTATTCAAACCTATGCACATACACTTTCTTCTGCCTGAAATACTCTCCACTCTATACCCTTCCTACACACACTCTCACACACATAAGGCTCTAATACAACCTGGGTAACATATGAAGTCTCTCTGTCTTTCTTGGTCTCGCTGTCTTTCTCTCACTCTCAGTAATTTCAAGTTTATTCAGCTGTCATGCAGCTCATCCTGACTTTAAGGTAGCATTAGATGGCCTACTTCTGAGTCTGCCCCCAAGATATTCTGTTGTACTTATCTCTGTCTGTTTTATAGGTTTGTGTATTCTCTGGCACTAGGGAATCATCTAGGTTTGGATTACATAGCAATAAACAAATGGATAAAAGAACATTTAGAAGTAGTTAAAGCAAGAGTCCGCTATGACCTTAGAATATGGAGCCAAATGCTGCCATTACTGTTAATATTTGGATGATAAATTCTTGTTGTTAATGCAAACTTAGGTGGTTTGAAGGGGAATTTAGGAAAATGAATTGTCAAAAAAATACACTGCCTTGATATGGGATGTCATTAGGTCCCATAATTGTAGCTTGCCAATGAATATATTATCCTCAACTGGATTGGACAGTATAGTTCTTCTCTTTTCTCCTACTCTGTGCTCTCAAGGCAACGTGCATCTATTAGAGCAGTCATTGCCCTATGTTATTGTTTGTTTGGTTATAAAACCTGTATTCGTCTATAAGTTCTGCAGGGTAAAAGCCACAACTATTTTATTCACCATTATAATCCCAGTGTGTATAGGTCAAGCCTGGCACATAGTATATTCATATTTCTTGAATAAATGAGTGAATGGGGGCACTACATTTTCCATTTGTTTCTGACCCACCCTCATCCCTCCAAATTTAGGGCTGTTACTGGGTTCTTTCAGGGTCTGTCTCTTTACCTCCCTGAAGTACTTCGGTGTCTTCAGTGGGGACCAGGCCTCTACATCTGTAAAGCTGGAGAGTAATTGTACAAGAGGATTAAATTTGCAATTAAGTGCTTAACACAGTGTCTTATACCTAGGAGTAGCTTAATGAATAAATGTTTACTGTTTGAAGTTAGTAGCAGCATTAGGGAATAAAGAAAACACGGATTCTTTACCTACCTACCTTCATGTAGATGGAAACAATTGGAAGAGGAGGACCTCAGCCAAGACAGCTGATTGAGATATAGTCTTTGGGGAAAGCTTAGTTTTCAGTTGAAGAGGGAAAGTGCTCACAATAATGTAGCATTACCTTTGAGACATCGTTGAAGGATTAGAGTCAAAAGACAAGATGAATTTTGTGTAGTATAATGTAGATGGAGTTCAGCAACTAAGGAGGGGGCTGGAATGAGAAGTTTTGTATATTGATTGGTGAATGTAGCTAAAGGGATGATGAATAGAATAGAGACAACCTAAAGGTATGAAGGAGATGAATTGAAAGATGATTATTATTTGGGGATTAGAGTGACTTAAGAGAAGGCAGGAACAAATAAACATATGTTTTGCAAATATTTTTGAATACTACTCAAAAATATTATTAGCTGGGCACTGTGGTACATGTTGGGGATTTACTGATGAAGTAAATAACTACCACCCATTTCTTACAGTCTAGTAAGAAACACAGGAGAGATTAGAGAGAGGCAGAAAACCTGGATCGGATTTAGAATTTTATGTTAAGTATAATGGAAGTCATCAAAGGGCTTGAACAAGCAAGTGGCACAGTCCACTGTACATGTTGATATCATTCTGGTGACTCTTTAGAAAATTTATTGACCAGGATGCAGGGAAAGCAGTCTTTTGAGGAGTCCGGAAAAAAGGTGATGGCGTTTATGAAGAGTGGCAACATTCACATTCACTGACATTCTTGCATTTATCCATGCATGAATCCCCCTACCCTTACTTACATTATCCCTTTAGCCACTGTATACCCCAGGCCTTGTATACGCATTCATACTTGTACATTTGTGTGCATGTGTGGATTCCAGTATCTATAAAGAATGTTCAACCAGCTTTTGTCCCAACTGCCAGCATAATGGTTAAGCTTGCCCTCTGTTCTTTCACACCAGAAGTGGAATGGAAAAATCTGTTTAGAGGAGAAGGTTTTGTAGGACAGAAGTTATAAGAATATTCTGGTATGAAATGAAAAGATGAAACTCTGCCACTCAGGAGCTTGGGTGACTGCTGGTTGGAAGGGTATATTGGAGACTGAATTCTCTTGATTTAACCACAGAAGAGGAGGTAGCAGGGTCAGGGCAAGGGCCAGCCAAGCTCTTTTTTTATATGTTCTCATGTGGTGATTGTTGTTGCAATAAGAGTTGACCCTTAACAGGGCCATTGATGTGATAAAAGTTTTTCCCACACACTTCACAGTTGAGAGATGACTAGGAAGGAGAGGGCTTCTTCTCAAAGTGCTAAGGCTCAGTGATCATTTCTTTTCTTTTTTTCCCCTCCTCCTCCTACTTCCCAGTCACTTGTAACTCCAAGTCAGATTGATGGTTTGTTTGTTGTATCTTGAGGAAGCCACAACGAGCTGTTCGTATCCCAGTGTACTGCAGCTAACAAATGGTGTCCATTTAGTGGTCCATGGCTCACTAAGCTAGAGCTTGATGCTAATGAGGTCCGGGTCATGGTTTTCCATTTCAGTACAGTCCTCTTGGGCTCACTTTTATAGTTACTGCCTCTGCTGTACCCATAATGTACAACCCGGCAGTTTCCAGACAATAGGATGGGGCAATAAGAAAGATCAGTATGAGAGTGACCCTACTCCTGTAAAACTGGTACAGCATACTTATTTTTCTAATGGTGAGTTAATACTGTCATCTTCCTTAGAAGCACCACTGAGGCACCTTGCTCTTCCCTGTGTTTTCAGTTTTGCCCCTGCCCCTCGACAGTCAGCTCAGAGTCCCCTTCCCCATTTTGAACACTAAATTAATCTGCTATTAGCATTTCACAATTTCTGTTTTTAATTTTGTCTCTTTCAAATTCTCCTTCCAGCTAGCTGTGCAACCGTGGGCAAGTCACTGTACCTCTCGGGTCCTAGTTGCCTCATCTGTAAAAATGAGCTCATTAGATTAGGTTTGAGGTCTGTTTCACCACTGATACCAAGTGTTTGGTACAGTGCATGACTTGTTAATTGAGGTGAATGGCAGACACAGTCCCTACCTTCATGGATATGAGGTCAAAGAATGAGAAGTAACTAGCCATATAAATCAAGGGGGGAGAATATCGAAGATGGAGAGAACAGGATATGCAGAGGCTCTGAGGTAGGAAGGAAGTTAATGTTTAAGGGACCAACAATAAGCCCTCATGGCTGGAATAAAATACATGAAGGGGAGATATATGTTTGAGATAATTTATGAGGCAAAACTATTAGCGAGAAAATTAGCAGTTGCTACAGAAGGCTCTAAGCGTTTAAGGTGTGAGCAAAGAGTTTGGTAGTGTGACATTTCATACCAAGTTAGTCCAGACTCATTGTGGCAATAGAGAAGGTAGTTTCTAAAAACAAGTGCTTTCTTTTTCTTTTACACACAGAAAATGGGAGGGGCCTTAGTTTCGGTGTTGAATGGCCGTAGCCTGTAATATCTAGCAGGTGAAATTACTAAGAGGGATAATTGATGCCCTCAAAAACTTGCCTCACTGAGCTTTGTACAATATATTTTGGAGTTCACCAGCAAAGTTTGTGTGTTGAGACAGGTGATGATACATGCTGAGGCCTGTTTGGATTGAAGATTTAGTAGCGTGGTCAGGCATGGAAACAACACAGCTGACCCTTTTCACCAGAGGCTTTTATGTGCTAGGTCGCTCATAACTTGGTGCTCTCTCCTTCTCTCCCTATTAACTGAAAGCCATTTGTTTTTAGTCCCTCCTGTATTCTACTGGGAGATTCGTCTTTAAAGGCAATTTTGATCCTGTCTTCCCCCACCCAGGAACCTATGATAATTTCCTTTGCCTGTTGTATCAAGTTCAGAATTCATAGTCTAATTCCAAGCTTCAAACGATCTCCAACCTTTTTCCTTTTAAACTCCAGCCAAAGAATACACTTTAGTCATTTTGATATCTTCAAGTCCTAACCTTACCACCCTCAGTGAGCCCAGGATGTAGTGGGAAAAGCTGAATGACCTCAATGCATCCAACATCTCTAGATGATCACCAAGAAATTTTCCTACTTCAATATTCAATATTTAGTGACCTTTGTTCATTTCTAACAGGGGTGTTCTTTAATTGTTTCAAGCTTCTATGCCTTCTCAGTGCTTTAAGACCCTAGGATCAAATCCCAGACACTTAACTGTGCTGCAGTAGAAAGCAGTAGATTTAGAGTCAAACTGATCTGGGTTTGAACGACAGTGCTCTCACTTACTGGTTCATGGCCTTGGGAAGCTTCCCTCTCCTTTCTGAGCCTTACTTCTTATTCGTGGGCCTCAGCATTGGTTTCCTCCTGTGCCAAGAGGGTGATAACATGAAGGAAGCAGTGTCTTAGAAGATGTTTCATTGGGAATTTTGGAACAAGCAACTGTAGTGGCCCCCTGGGTTACTGTTTTCTACCTTCTGAATTTAAAAACTGGTTGTTAGATATGGAATTAGGAGGAGAAAAAAATTCTGGCAGAAGTGAGCTTGGAAAGGAGTGCTGTTCTGGAGAAATGTTCCTGCAACCTAGAGAAAAACCATCCATTCTGTAGGAAATTCTTACAAGCCAGTGTGCTCTTGGCTCTAGACTTGATTTCTCTAACAAACACGACCTAAGAGATACACCTTCTTAAGGTGTTCAGTGATTGTACGTAACCTTCAAAAATCAATCTCATTCAAAAAGTAGTGAACTGTGCCCAAAAGTACATTTGGTTTCTAGATAGTAATTTGCACTAATAAGTTTTTCCAGTAATCAGATTGTGTGAGTCATGATTCTAATCCTTACCTTCTTTATCCTCTCCACTTACCCATGCCTTTGTGTGCTTGGGAGCCTGAGACACACGGAGATGGTTTCGATAAGGTGAGATTCACATCACAAGTCTTTGTTAAGAATTTTAGAGTCAGGTAGCTCTAGTTCAAATTCCAGCTCTACTTGAGTGCAGAAAACTTCACACTGGGCAAGTTATTATACCTCTCTGAGCCTGTTTCCTCAACTATAAATGATGTAATTTTTGTTACAGCTCAAGTGCAATGCCTGCTTCATAGCAGGCAATCAGTGACTTCTGGTTTCCTTTCCCGAGTGCCAAATTTGCATTCCAAGTGTTGTTTATTTACCTAGTCTGTCTTACTACAATATTTAAGTGTCTGGGTATTATAATGCATAAAGAATACATGAGATATTTTTAAACATACTGTATCTTATACTCAGAATTATCACAGAGCCAGTCAAAAAGAAAAATAACATCCAAATTGCTTACATTCAGCACGTCATTTGGTTTGAGTGTAGCATATATATTTTAGTTAGCATAAGTGTAATAGATAAGATTCTCAATAATTTCTAGGTTACAGCAACTCTTCACCTCCTTCTTGGTCATGTTTTTATTTCTAAATCCCACCTACTTCCTAATTACACATCTCTCTCTATCTTTGGTAGCATGTCTGTCAGTGTGGTAAGGGAGTAAAGCTTTCTGTCATAAATGACATCACCCGCCCTGGCAGAAGTCATAGCCAATGCACACACTCACTTCTGCACTCACTCACACACTCTGTATTAGTTAATACTGTAGGTTGCCACGGACAGATCCCCACCTGAAATAAACCCATTGCAAGGGATATCTTTCAGAATACTTGTGCTCCTGAAAGGGTTTGGAGCTGTTGGGCTTCAGGAACAACAAGAACCATTAACTTGACTGCAATTCTTTTCTGTGCACCTCTGATTCGCCCCTGTCATTTTCTGTGTAGACTGGCTACTTCAACCTTTTGGTCCATGTGGCAAAATGTCCTTAGTCCAAAAGTTTGGAAAGAGACATAGCAATATGTAACTTGTTTCAGATGCCCATCCTATTATCAGGAGGGCATTATCATGTAAAGACATGGTGGTGGCTTCTTCAAGAATTGTGTAGAAGTGGGGTGAGGAGAGGAGCACGGAAGGGGGATGCTGAGCACAAAGGTCAGAGATGCACATACACCCATCCTGCCATCTTAGGCAGTGGGGTCTTAGCTGGAAATACAAAAAATACTTCTGAACTGAGAGGCTGGTTGCAGCCAAGTGATGGGAGATAGATGTGCAATTAAATAAGTGCAATAGAATGATGTTGGTTCTGTAGTAATGGGTGTAATGATGAGTGTGAAGAATGGTGTAATAGTGGAAGTAAAGAGTGGGTGGTCAGTTAGGTTAGATTAGACACAACTGGCTTCGGCTAGCCACGATGGCTACACAGATGGGCACATTGCAGGCTCTCTGAAACTACTTGAACCAGTTGAATTACTGCTAGGTATTTTGGGGACTAGAGATAACACTGACATTTTCTGAGGATGTGTCATGTGCTTTTTCATTAAGAGGCCTCTTCAAGAGAATACCTTTTTGAATTATTCATTGAGTTCTTTTACAAAGAAAGAATTAAGGACACCTTGAGGTTTTTTGAGTTTCAGCCATTTGTGTTTTAGAGAATTCAAATGACCTGAATATTAGTTCCCTTTGGTACCTCTCTAAAACTGGTATTAAAAAGACATTCAATAAGAGCAATTCATCAACTTGTTTTACATTTCAACTGGCCTGACACTAAACTGCTGTTAATCACAAATTCTTTGCTTTTAAAAATACACTCTTTTTCTTGTCATGGGTCCCAGGAACCTTTTCCATAGGCCCCCTCCATTGCTATCATAGTGACGTGCAGTAGGTCCATAACTGGTTTCATCTTTGTCATCCTCCAGTTTGCTCTTTTTCAGACAGAGCATACTGATTCTTTTCCCATCTTCTTTCACATTGGGTTGACTCTGTGTTTTATTCCCCAAATCTGCATCCTTGAAGCTTGGGTGTCTCAGGCTGAGCACAGTCTGCCCCAGTCTCACGATCTTGGTTTTGTTTTTACATCCTTATTTTACCAAGGCTTTTATTGTCCTTAGTCTTTTATCTCTACCTTTGCTTGCCCTGACCTTCATTTTTTAATTGTTTCTTATTTTGAGATAATTGTAATTTCATGTGCACTACAGGTATTAATACCCTTTACCAAATCTCCCTCTGTGGTAACATCATCTTGTGATACTCTTGTACAGTATCATAACCAGGTTATTAACATTGATAGGCAAGATACAGAGCAATTGGTGTAACATTTTGACTTTTACAGTCCTTCTCATTATTCTTTTCCTTATTCACCTCTTAGACTCTTCTCTCACTCTTCTCAGTTACATGTTCATTGTCCCAGAGATTTAACTGAGTCAGGAAGCCTAAAAGACTTATCTTCTCTTTGATAGGTTGGCTAAATTCTCATGGAGTCAGAGTTTCTAGGGATAGCAACTTCCATTTTTTCCTTTAAATTATTTGTCTAGAATAAATATCATTTGGATGGCTCAAAATGTTCTTAAAATTAATGTGAGAACCTGATCTGCTGTGAGTTCTGCTTGCCTTAATTTCAGGCAAATCACATTAGGAAGAAGGAGGTGTGGGGGCTGCTATGGTACTGATCCTTTGAGACTGAAGAGCCCTAATCAAAAGTGCTTTCCTCCCCAAAGGACAGTTCTGCACAGAGGATGTGGATGAGTGCCTGCTGCAACCCAATGCCTGTCAGAATGGAGGCACCTGTACCAACCGCAACGGAGGCTACGGCTGTGTGTGCGTTAATGGCTGGAGTGGCGATGACTGCAGTGAGAACATCGATGACTGTGCCTTCGCCTCCTGCACTCCGGGCTCCACTTGCATTGACCGTGTGGCCTCCTTCTCTTGCATGTGCCCAGAAGGAAAGGCAGGTAAGGCCAGCAGGGGGACAGAGCTGGAGGTAAGGGGAAGGGCCCGTGAGCATTCGGGATTTCTGCCTTCTCTTTCAGTCTAGTAGCTTTGTCCTTTTAATTACCATTAGTAGGAAGATATCGCTCAAGATTGTTCTGGAAATGTAATTGCTAGCCAAAGTGCTACAAAGTTAGTCTTTTTCCTTGACACTTTTGGCTCTCTTCTCAACTCTGTGTACCTTAGTGTTTCAAAAAATGAAAGTTAGACCCTTTGCAACAGCATGGATGGAACTAGAGAGCATTATGCTAAGTGAAATAAGCCAGGCGGTGAGGGACAAATACCATATGATCTCACCTTTAACTGGAACATAATCAACAAAAGAAAAAAGCAAACAAAATGTAGCCAGAGACATTAAAATTAAGAACAGTCTAACAATAGCCAGAGAGGAGGGGGGAGGGCACAGTAGGGGGAAAGGTTTTCAGGAACCACTATAAAGGACACATGCATATAACCAAGGCGGAGGGTAGAAGCAAGGGAAGGAGGTGGATTGGCTAGGGTGGGGGGGAAGTCGGGGGGAAATGCAGACAACTATAATTGAACAACAATAAAGTAATTTTTTTTAAAAATGAAAGTCACTATTGCCTTGGGAGTATCTGTTGACCTTAAAACCTTGGGCTGAAAAGCACCTCAGAAATTAAGACCAAATTACTAATAAATGGATGTAGAGACTTCCTATTAAGAAGAAATAACTTATTTGCTCAGGAGGAGTTGGCAGAAAAGAAGCATTTAAATGCATTTCAACTCTCAATGTCTACAGAAATATTCCTGTAAGGGAGGCTTGTTACTGACTTAAGAGTTAACATTGTTCTAGCTTCTCAGTTTAACAGCTTCTGGTTCTAGGAGTAGAGAGCAATGAAGGGAGGAATGTGATGGAAGAAGATAGCTTAGGTGAGAGAACTTTGTGCCCAGCAATTTTGAAATATTCTCATATCTAGGCCTTTCCAAAAACTCCACCTCCAGCTTTGTAGAATAAGCCTTAGCTACCTGTTCTTAAGCTAATTGCAGAGTGGAAAATCCAGTTCCCATGTGAACTATGCAGAACATGGGGCCTGGTAATGTCTTCAGAGTCCTGAGGGCACTTGAGCCAGGAATGTTGACATTATTAAAAGGCTGTCCAAGCATAGGCTGACGATGTTGAGCTGGGTTTTTTTCTTTCTTTCTGAGGCTAGAGAAATGCTGGTTCCCCATAATCACCAGGTAGCATGATTTGGGGAAAGTAAGTTGCCAAATAAAATACAGGATGCATGCAGTATTTTGGACATACACTAGAAAGTTATTTATTGTTTTTCAGAAATTATTATTGAACTGGGCATTCTCTATTTTTTGTTTGCTGAATTGGGCAATACTGCAGGAAGGTTATTGCCATTTTCCTGTCTCTGTCATCTAACCATCTCACTTTATGGCCTATAGAATACTCTTCCCTTGAGGAGAGGTCTAGCCAAGGGTTAGGGTGAGGATGCCAGGGTTGTCTGCAGAAACTCCTTATTTGGCAGCATGTTCCTCATGTAGGTTAGCCAAAGGGAAGTTGCCTCAATCTCCATAGTGGATTTTGATGAGCCAGTATACAGTTTTTCCTCCTCCATGAAAGAGACAATTCTGCCCCAAGTAGGGACATTTTCTCTTTTTCTTCTTGCTGCAGGTCTCTTGTGTCATCTGGATGATGCATGCATCAGCAATCCTTGCCACAAGGGGGCACTGTGTGATACCAACCCCCTGAATGGGCAGTATATTTGCACCTGCCCACAAGGCTACAAAGGGGCTGACTGTACAGAAGACGTGGATGAGTGCACCATGGGTGAGTTCACATAAACTTTCCTCTTCCTCATGTGTCTGTAGAGCTCAGCAAGCATTTAAACTGAAGCACATTTTACTCTAGGAGCATGTTTCCTCCAACCTCAGATCTCCTGTTACTTGCCCACTGTTTACAACTAACCTTTTAGCGTAATCATATATTCTATTCTGGGAATTGAAATATATTGACGGTCTGTACTTGATTCTTGATATAAAGCCGTATCTTAGTAACAGTTTGAGGAAAAGAGCAGCAGAGACACACAAGACTTGAGATTGCCCTAATCTTATTACCTGTTGAATTTGTTACAGAGAAAATAGGAAATTGAGAAGCAGACCATTACATGCCTGGCCCTAACGCTTGTAACAATCAGACCAGCATCTGTAGTCCACATTTGTGGAACCTCTCCATCATGTGCTTTGATCCTCGTAATAGGTTCTTGTCTCTTTCAGCCAATAGCAATCCTTGTGAGCACGCGGGAAAATGTGTGAATACAGACGGTGCCTTCCACTGTGAGTGTCTGAAAGGGTATGCGGGACCTCGTTGCGAGATGGACATCAATGAGTGCCATTCAGACCCCTGCCAGAACGACGCCACCTGTCTGGATAAGATTGGAGGCTTCACATGTCTATGCATGCCAGGTACTTGGGCCCGTCTGTGTATGTGTGGGGTCCAGACAGAAGGCACTCACCTGTGCTTCTCTTAGGTGGAACACTCGGGGTATGTGGCCATTCTGTGACCTCTGTCATCATTTCCTTCCCAGTAATGACGGGGCTCCCAGGCAAGGGACTCTTAAGGAGTGAGGCAGTGCTAGAATTCTTAGAGCTATGAATGCCCAGTTAAGAAAGCCCATTTTTTCCAAACTCAGAAAATTTCAGAAGTCAATGTTTTAATGCAAGTATTCTTTAATTTAATAAAGTATTTACCATCAGAATCTTTCAAATAGCAGGTTTTCCTGATTCCCTTGTGTATTACAAATCTAATACCATTCCATTTATAGAAATTAATTTGATCCATAGTTATACAGGAACCTGCCGTTTGCCCAGAGTGATGTACACATGACTAACTAGTTGTGTTCTGGAGCTCTTCTGCAGAGACCATTCCTTGAACTCTCAGAACACAGATAGTCCAGGTTACAAGGGAGGCTGACGGTGGCTGCGTGCCTCATTAACGATGCTAGTTGCTCTAGCCTTGGAAGGCCCTCCTGACCTTGACTTGCACCCTGAGAGCGGCAATATCTCCACTTTAGCTGGTCATTAGGAATAAGCAGTGGGGATGCTATGGGCCTGGTGCTGTCCTAAAAGCAAAGCGTGGGCTGGTCAGAGAATATGGCACAGTCTTTGTTGGCATGCTAGATCGCACCAGTGTCTTTGGAGGTAACCTCTTCCCCTTCTTCGCAGTGACAGGGATATCCCAGGGGGTTTCCCTGT
>VMDR010030012.1:0-12528 GCA_007922815.1 Macrotus californicus
TGCATATTCCAAATTCCTACCAGAATACTGGGAGCAGCTGTAATCACTGTAGAAATTCTACTCTACTTTACACATGCAGCTATAAAAAACAGCAATTCCCTAGTTAATTTAAATAAAATAACACTGAAATTGCTAAAGGTGAAACGTTCAAATTGTGTACATTGCTGTTGGAAACATATCAGTAGCATTTTTTTTTCTATTTTATTTTTGTTTCTACAAAAAAAAAATACCACCTATCACAGGTAGCAAGAAAAATGGAAGACAAATATAATCGAGTCTCTGCTTAAATCTCTTCTCATAAAATGTACAGAATTTGAAGAACATTTTATACTTTGTCATTATTACAAAAACCTTGGAAAACATAGCATTGATTAAAAAAAGCACCTTCTTCTGGACCCCTGTCCACGTGCATCTCACAATGCTTCCTTGTTCTTTTAAATATTCATGGAGTAACTTATATGCAAAGAACTTATATGCATGACCCATGGACATGAACAATGGTGTGAGGATTGCCTGAGGGAGTGGGGAGTCTTGGGTGGAGGGGGAAAAAGATGGAAAAATTGGGAAAACTATAATAGCATAATCAATAAAATATAATTGAAAAAGAAACCTCATTCAGTAGACCAGTCAAATAAAGGATTCTCAATGCAAATAAATAAATAAATAAATAAATAAATAAATAAATACATATTCATGAAATCTATAGTGATGTTACCTCTCTCATTGCTGATATTGGTAACTGGTATTCTCCCTTTTAATTTTTATCATGGTCAGTCTGGCTAGAAGTATGTCAATTTTATTAATATTTTCAAAGAACTAGTTTTTGATTTCAGTAATTTTTAAAAATTGTGTTTTCATTTTCAAATATTGGGGATTTTTCAACTTAATTTTTAATTTTTTTAAATCCTCACCTGAGGATAATTTTTTCATTGCTTTTAGAGAGAGGAAGAGACAGAGGAAGGGAGAGAGAGAAGCATCCATGTGAGAGAGAAACATCAATTGTTTGCTTCCCCTACTTGTCCCAGCTGGGGATTGAACCCACAACCTAAGTGCGTGCTCCAGCTAGGAATCGAACCTGCAACCCTTCAGTTCTGGGATGATGTTCCAACCAGCTGAACCACACTGGCCAGGGCTTGATTTCATTTTTATTAGTATGCTTGTGATAAATTCATATGCCTTTTGTATGTCTGGAAAAATCTTCCTTTTTACTTCATTTTTCAAAAAAAACCATTTCTCTGGATATACAATTTTAGGTGGACAGTCATTTTCCCATCTGTACTTTGGACATATTGCCCCACTGTCTTCCCTCTTGCATTGCTTTCAGCAGGAAATCTGCTGTCATTTTCATGTCTTTTTATCTTATGTCTCCCTCCCCACTACCCCTTGGTTGCTTTTAAGACTTTCTCTTTACCACTGGATTTGGACAATTTTATTATGATGTATGCTGTTGTGTTGTTTTTTTTTTATGTTGCTTGTGCTTAGGGTTCATTGGACTTTTTGCATGGCAGATTTATAGTTTTAGCCAAATATGAGAACTTTTGGAGGTTATTTCTTCAAATATTTTATGCTTCTACTCCTCTTTCTCCTCTCCATGGAAGACTCTAAGTACACATCTTGGGTTGCTGGAAGTTGCCTCACAGCTCACTGATGTGATGTTCATTTTTGGGGGGAGGGCTTATTTCCTTTATCTCTCCATGTTTTATTTTGGATGCTTTCTATTATTATATCTTCAAGTTCATCATTCTCTTCTTCTGCAAATTCGAATCACTATTAATCTTACCCAGAGAATTTTTCACCTTGGACAATGTTGTTTTTATATCTAGAAATTTGATTTGGGTTTAAAAAATCTTCCATGTCTCTATTTAACTTTTTGGACATATGGAATATATTTATAATAACATGTTAAATGTATTTTTTCAGTTAATTCTGACATCTGTGTCAGTTCTGGGTCAGTTTACATCGGGGCTGATCTATTGTCTCCCTGTGAGCCATATTTTTTGGTATTTTGCATGCCTGGCAATTTTTTTCAGCTTTATGGAGGTGTTACCTGTAAAAATTTTATATATATAGGGTGTACAATACGATATTTTGATATATGTATACACTGTGAAATGATTATCATAATCAAGATTATTAACATATCCCTTACCTCATGTAGTTACCTTTTTTCCCAAGTGTGAGAACTCATAGCACATTTCAAATACAATAGATTATTACTAACTATAGTATCCATGTTGTACATTAGGCTTCCAAAACTTACTCATTTTATACTGAAAGTTTATATCCTTTGGCCAATATCTCACCATTTGCTCCACAGCCCCAGTCCCTGGTAATCACCATTCTACTTTCTGCTTCTGTTAATTTAACTATTTTAGATTCCACATGTAAGTGAGGTCATGAGTATTTCTCATTCTCTGTCTGGCTTATTTCATTTGGCATAATGTCCTCAGCTTCATTCACGCTGTCACAGAGAGCAGGAATTCTTTCTGTTTTAAAGTAGAATAATATTCCATTGCATAAATGTATCAGATATTTTTTATCCACTCATCCATTGATAGAGACTAAGTTGCTTCCATATCTCAGCTCTGTGAATAATGCTGCAGTGAACATGGGAGTGGGAATATTTTTCAAGATAGTGACTTTATTTCCTTTGGATGTGTATGCGAAAGTCGAGTTGAAGGATCATATGGCAGTTCTCTTTTTAATTTTTTCCAGGAAACTCCATATTATTTCCCATGAAGGCTATATCAATTTATATTCCAATTTGTACATCAATAGGGTACAAGAGTTCCCTTTTCTCCCCATTTTCATCAACACTTATTATCTTTTGTTATTTTGATAATAGCCATTCTAATGGGTATGAAATTATACCTCATTGTGGTTTTTATTTGAGCTTCCCTGATGTTAAATCTTCTACACACACACACACACACACACACACACACACACACACACACACGGGGTGGGAGGGAGCTTTTGGAAATGGTGAATATGTTTATGAGACTCGTTATGGTGATGGTTTCATGGGTATATGCTTATCTTCAAACTCATGGAGTGTTATATATTAAATATATGTAGCTTTTTGTGTGTCCATTATACCTCAATAAATTGTTTTTCTTAAACATTTTACTGTAGTGTTAGTAGGGTTTCAGAAAATATTGCAATTAGATGTATGTGCTCAGTATACCATATTGGAACAGAGTCAATGTTAGTAACTGTTAACTGTTAGCATTATTCTAAATAGTCTTGGGATAAAAAGATAGCCTTAAAATGTAGACTTATAAAACTTCAAATTGAAAGTTACATTTTTCCCCCTTCCTCAATTGAAAATAAGGAAAAGTTGTTAACATTGAAATCAGGTTCCTCACTTTCTGGAGAAACCTAATTTTCACCTCCCTCTGGAACAGAAAGACATTCAAAGGTTGACTAACTGGGGGCTTTCCTGCGCATTATTGTTTTCAAGATGGTGTGGCTTATGGAGTTCTTTAACTTATTAAAGAACTCAAAAAACATAAGGAGAATGTTGAAAAGAAATAGCTGTAGCTCTTTAAAATGTTAACCTCTAATACCTGGACTTACTTCTTTGTAGGCTTAAATCCATGCTCAATCAGTTTAGTCCGGTTTTGTTCCAGGACAGATACAGTAAATACTATGTAGTTGGTCCTGCCCATGACCTTTCTAGTGTGAATTTGAAATGCTCCCTCTTTTTGTGCATCAGTTTCTGTGGAATTTTTCATTTGAAAACAAGGCTTATCCATTTGCACTAACCTGGATAAAATGTTCTCATCACTGTGTTGTAGTGTTGTTGACATTTTCCAGTACCAGTCTGATCAAGTTTACAAAGGTTTGGCATTCTTTGGGGAAAGCCACTTAAGAAAGGAAACAATGTATAACAAATTCTTCATTTTAAATTCTCTCTCTCTCTCTGTTTTTTATTTTGCTTCTGACTGAACTTCAAATGAAATAAGGTTGCTTTTAAGAGCTAGAGAGATTAGACTGGTGGAAATTTGTAACTCTTAAAAGTTGCATCAATTGTAGTTTAGTTTTGATTGATCTCGTAGGAAAGTGTTGAAACAATCCTTTGATGCAAGGTTTCACTTGGAAACTCCAGGCATGCACCAATGCACCTAGATGAATTTGCTACTTTGTCATCTGGCATCAGTTTGTCTACTTTTGTTGAAAGGGTGGCATTTTTTTTAACCCTTGTGAGTATTTTTATTGTGTGTTTCCAGGTACCAAAAAGATAGACCCTTTCAAATTTCGTGATAATGTATGCTCACTATACAGATGATTTTTCCTCTAATCTCTACCCCTAACATAGGGAACTTAAATCTCTTTTGTTCATTCATTATTGGGAGAAATGACTCTTACATTCTTTGTGAGTCTATTTAAAGAAAAAAGATATTTTATTTCTTCTTTTAATTACAAAATACAACTGGCCATTCAAAACAAATCTAAGTCTAATATAATTTTATAATAAAAAGGAGAGGCTGGGTGGGGGGGGAGATTTTGTGTATGGTTTCTGAAACTATACTAAGTTACAGAAAGCAAAGACTCTTCTTTTTGAGCACTTATTTATGAAACTTTGGAGTGTAAGAAAGAAGAAAGAATCGGAGCAAATTAAAAAAAATAAATATGGGGTGGAGTTATTTATTGAAGCACTGCCACGAATTTCCTGGCACAGCTAGTGGGAGATGTCAAACAATAAACTGAAATAAATGAACACTGAAACCAAATAAGAGAAATAGTTTTTGCTTTGGCTGACAAGGCTCTGTGTTGTTCAGTTTTGCTCATTAAATCAGAGCGTATTTGGTGACATGCAGCCCGGCATACATATACAGCTTTTCAGAGGGACTCTCCCTAACGTTCGAAATTCTTGGCTACTTTCCAGTCTAAGGAGAGGTTAGCCAAAGACTAAAGCTTTATTAAGACCACCCAAAAGATCAGACTCCACCCCTTCTCTGAGTCTCTGCCATTGTAATACAAATGGAGAAAACTTAAAGGGGAAGTCAGGAGAGTGGAAGGCAGATGGGGAGAAAAGGGGACAAAGAAAATGCAACATTTTATGAGATGAAGTTGAAGTCTCTTTTCTTTCTGTCCTCCGAATGGATGAAAAGCTACAAGACAATTACATTGGTCACTTCTTAGCATGGGATTTTTTGTGTTTGCTGCTTTTAGCCAGGAATACATATTGTGATTTTCTGTAATACTTGCATGTTGCCAACTGTAATGGGTGTTTTGGATCTTTCTCAGATTTTAGTTTGAAGCAAACAATATTTTGAGAACATCTATCTTAGAAGATTTGTCTCGTTTCTTAGCTCTAAATTTGCACTGTAATATTTTGCATGTCAGGGGACTATAGAAATTTATTTCACGACATCTTGAAGGCATCTTGGAAAATTCTCAATTATTTTAATCTTTTTGTTTGGAGGTTTTTGGGTCAAGATGCTGGGTCCTGCTGAAATTTACCTGAATTAAGATCCTTTGATGATTACCACAAATGTTTATTAGAATCAATCAAGTGATTATATGCTTATCAGCAAAACTTTTTTTGTATTTTATTACTTTTTTTACATTCTTTTTATTTTATTTTTATTGTATTTTTTCCATTGACATTTAGCTCACTTATAGCCCCCACTCCCCACAATCTCCACACTGCTGTCCACGTTTATGAGTCCTTTTTCCTTTCTGCTCAATCCCTCCACCCCTAACCTTTCCCCTAATAGCTGTCATCCTGCCCTCTACGAGTCTGTCTCTGTTTTGCTTGTTAGTTCAGATTGTTCATTTGATTCTACATATAAGTGAAGTCATAATATTTGTCTTTCTCTCACTGGCTTATTTCACTTAGCATAGTGTTCTTCAGGTCCATCTATGTTGTCACAAAGGGTAAAAAATCTTTTTTATGGACTAGCAGTATACCACTGTGTAAACATCCCATAGTTGTTTTATCCACTCATCTACTGATGGACACTTGGGCTGCCTCCATATCTTGGAGACTGCAATGAGCTAGGGGTGCTTATGTTCTTTCAATGTAGTGTTTTGGGTTCCTTTGGATATATTCCCAGAAGTGGGATCGCTGGGTCAAAAGGCAGATCCATTTTTAATTTTTTGAGTTGTCTCAATATAGTTTTCCACAGTGGCTGCACCAATCTGCATTCCAATTAACAGTGCAAAAGAGTTCCCCTTTCTTCACATCCTCGCCAGTACTTGGTTACTGATTTATTGATGATAGCCATCTGACAGATGTGAGGTGATATCTCAGTGTGGTTTTAATTTGCATGTCTCTGATGATTAGTGATGTTGAGCATCTTTTTCTATGTCTATTGGCCATTTGTAGGTCTTTGGAGAAGTGTCTATTCAGGTCCTTTGCCCATTTTATAATTGTGTTGTTTGTTTTTTTTGGCATTGAGTTTTGGAAGTTCTTTACAAATTTTGGATATCAACCCCTTATCAGATGTATTTTAACTGTCCTTCCCAAAGTTGTGTTAGGTTCCTTTCCTGTGAGTCTCCTAAAACTTTTTTAATAAGTTAAATGTGAGCACAATGAACAGAGATGGTAGGCAATTTCATGTGCTGTGTAGGAACTCACAGTTATTTTTTAACTAGCCATGAAATGGATATGAAATGCAGAAATGTATAGTTTTACTTCAGAACACCAGAAAACTTTTCAGACTATCAAGGCAGATCAAATTTAAGAGAGATCAAAGGAAGCAATTAAATAAAGGCCAATGCAAAAAATGTATGATGGGTCATCAGAAAAGAAAAGAATGGGGAGGGGATGATAGGCATGAAGTGTGAAGATTTGAAGAAGAGAACTGGATGACTATGTGCTCAGAAAGGCATGCGTGATCCACTGCTGGGCTAAAGAGGGCTGGGTAGGAGTTACGGAACTAATAACAAGAAAAAAGAGATTGAACATAACGAGTGTGTCCTGCACGTGGTTCTCTTATATGTCCCCATGTGTGTGCTCTCAGGCTTTTATGCTGCAACATGCATAGGATTGGTTTATTCACTTCTGTGACTATTGTTCACTTCATATAAACATTTCCCCAGTGGTTTAAACATTTCTGGAAACAATTATGTTTCTTAGAAGTAAGTCTGTGCTTTCTAATTAACATGCTATGAAAAATGTTGCCAGTCTTAAAAGTCAGACATTTTCTTTCTTTTTGTAAAACAAATCTTTAATATTTTTATTTTATTTATTTTAATCATTTTTATTGTCATTCTATTACAGTTGTCCTAATTTTGTCCCCTCTGCCCTCCTCCACCCAGCCTACCCCCTGCTACCAGTCAATTTTCACACTGATGTCCATGTCTGTGAGTCATTCATACATGTTCTTTGTCTAGTCCCTTCCCCTTCTTTCCACCATGTCCCATCCCCGTGTCCCTCTGGTCACTTTCAGTCTGTTCCATTTTGTTTGTTTGAAACAATCTGTTTCAGTCTGTTTTCATGCCTGTGGTTCTATTTTGTTTGCTAGTTTACTATTATTGTGAAGGACCCTTAAAATTCTCATGAAGAAATCATTGTCAGTGACCTGGGATCTTGGAAACTTCCACATGTACACATGTGGTTTTAGATGCTAACATTCTGTTATAAATATATATGTACTCACAAAAACTGGCCTGTCCTACTCTACATAAATTCAAATTTCAACATCCTGAACTTGGGAAAAAATTGAGAAAAGTTTTATTCTTTTCAAGCAAAACAGATTTGGATTTAGAATATTCCACAAACAATAAACATTTCAAGCCTTCATTTCTCAAAATTAAAGGAAATAAAAATCTGCTTTCAAGATCTATCACTTTAAATTGTGCATCTTACAACTACACAGATAAATTCAAAATTTTAATCCTCAGTTCATTGACAATGCAAATTATTTGCCAGCATTTGAAAGTCAAACAGGGTGAGAGGGGAGAGCCTTTACATATTCCAGGTTTAATAGCTAAGCACCAGATGGAAACAATTCCACAATGAAAGAAAGAAATCTGTTAGGATATTTTGGAGATCTGTTCAGTTCAGCGGCACGTCACTGGTTATGGAGGCCAATTTTTCAGAGGACTTATTTAAATTGCAGATACTGAAGTAGTGCACTAATTTAACCCAGAAAGTGCTGAATTTTGGACTTATTTAAAATTTTAATCATTCTTCAATTTAAAAAGTATCTGTTTTCTTTCAACAATGACTCCTATACCTGGTACAAAGACTCCTGAGACAGTTAAACAGGGAAGAAAGAAGTGTAAAATTGAAATGATAATAAAAAGTTTCACTGTTAATGTTTTGAAGGAATTGTGAAACTGTCTACATTTATTTTTGCTATGACAATCTTTAGTCCAGCACAGTTTGTGGCATTTAATGTAGAGGGATTTGAAACAATTAACAACTAAAATAAATAAATCAGCCTGTGGATCTTTCGAAGGGTGATTTTTAAGTGAATCTGAGCAGGAATAAAGGGCAACAAAATCTGCTGGTGAATAACAGATGTTGAGAGCTTTGACAGCGAAAGTCTGGGAAACTCATGGGATACTCAGCAACAACTCTCAGAGGGGCCTCTTTCATATTCATACCTGTGTTTTCTGGCAAAATAAGTGTAGAAATCTGCAGCCATATGACAGCAAAATTATGCATTACACGGCGAGTTATAGGGTTTGGATGAAATCCTACTCAAATACTTTCATAAAAACTTGACATAATAAATAAAATACGTTGCTTTTCCAAATGCAGTTTGTTTAAAATAAAAGAAGAAAATACCACTCTTACAATAGATCAGCGGTGTCAAACTCATTTTCACCAAGGGCCACTTCAGCTTCACGGTTGCCTTCAAAGGGCCGAAACTAATTTTAGGACTGTGTAAGTGTAACTACTCCTTAACAGTTAAGCGAGAGCTTGGTGCTGCCGCCAAGTAGAAACAAAGTTCTGGGCTGGATAAAACAAGGTGGAGCACCGGATCTGGCCCGCGGGCCTTCTGTTTGCCACCTATGCAATAGATGATCAGAATGTCGACCCTCCCCACCCCCAATGCTAGATTTTCACTTAAGGAATGATGCTGAGGGGACTGAATCTATGTACAACGTGCCGAGAGCCTAAAATAAATGGATGGCACCAATGGAAAGCAGGCAGTGAGTGAAGCTTGTCCATGTATTATGAGTGGGGAGAATAGGGGGAATCTTTGCAGTGAGCAAAGGGAATAGAATATTCAGTCTTCAACCCTCTGACTTGATCCTATCCTTTCTGCAAGATACTTAGACTTCTTTGAGCACAGAAAAAAGGCAAAGGGGAAATGGAAAGGAATTTAAAAGCAGTAAAAAGGAGTAGAAGAGAAGGAGGTGAAATGACAGTCAGAGAAAGACAAATACCATATGATCTCACTTATATGTGGAATCTAATGAACAAAGTAAACTAATGAACAAAATAAAAATAGAGGCATGTATGCATGGCACAGACTGACAGCCCTCAGAAGGGAATGGGGAGGGAGGCTGGCTGAAAGTAGGTGAAGGGATTAACCAAAGAACATACATGCATGACTCATGGACATGGGCAATGGTGTGGAGCTGGCCAGAGGAAAGGGAAAGTGGAGGCTGGGTAGAGGTGGGCAATGGGGGATGGGGACACCCGTAGTAGTGTCAACAATAAAAATAAAATTAAAAAAAGAAGGGAATAATGGGGAGGAAACGATTTTCTTAAGTCATCTATGAAGTTGAACTCTAAGGTTTTCTAAGTAAAGAATATTACCCAGCGACCCTTGCTGTCTTTTAAGAAGCCATGTCTTTGAGAGAGTTACCCTGCCTCCATGGGGTTATATCAAGGGGCTGACCTGAGACTACATGGAAAATAGATTTTACAGTACTGAGGTGGTCTCTGAGCAATTTAGGGGGTCAGGAGAAGTAATTTAAACTTCTTTCTATGGACTTTACCTATAGGTTGTACACTTGTATTATTAGAAAAGACAGGATAACTTTCCCCCAAAACTTGCAGTCGTTCTGAAGAGGTGGAACTGAAACTGCCAAAGGACGTCTGATCCATGAATTAAGAAACCCACGTTCAAGTCCCACATCTGCAGCGAACTGTGAGTGAATCATATTCATTTTCTCTTCAACGCTGCGGTATCCTAGCCCATAAAATAAGGTTGATTTAGATGATTTCTAAGGTCTCCGCTAGCTCTGAAGACTTATGTTTCTAGGTTTCCTTTATTCTAAGAACTGAAACACCTGTGCTTCCTCCGTATACTGAATGTAAAAAAATCTGTAATAAATATCTGACAAAGGCCTGTGAATACTTGAATGTTTCCCCTGCTTACACTATCTTTCTGATCTCTGTTTTCTCTTCTGTTGGGTTGTAGAAACCTGTGCCTTACATATTTAACACTTGGGAAACACTGATTGGATGAGTCAATTTCTATTGCTTGATTTGTTGATTGACCTATTATTGAACATAATCAGTTTTTTTGGAATCACAGAGATACTTTTATGAGGCAAATTGCCTTTGATGATGAGGGACTTTGTTTGCTAAGGCTGATAATATGTAGAGTGTTGAAAAGTAGAGTACTGGTGATTAAGGTAGAGAGAGAGAGGAAATGGGTCAGTGATGGATCACGTTTCATACTGGAGGAAAAAAGTGTTTTTAAAGCCGAGAACTCCTTGCCTGTGTGCTCCGTAGCCGTGATCCTCACACCATGCGTTCAGAGTCAGCTCTCAATTCCGACTTGGTGTTGAAGTCGTTGGGATCTGTTCTTTCTCATATCCAGTTTGTTCTGTATTAATAAGGTATCAGGTTACATAGTCTTTCTGCACTGAATCATTAAATTGAGGAATTTTAGAGATTGAGTACATCTTACTGGTGAGCTTTTCCAATTTAGCAGTTACAGGGAACTACGGCACAGTAAAATGGTTAGTAAGTGGGCTTAGAATAAGATTAGTGTATTTCCCATCCTCTTGGCCTTTTTGATGTTGACTTTGGACATTTATTTTTGGGGAATTCACCTGTATTTTATATACTTATTAAAATACTTTTATAACACGTTATTGAGATAAAATTCATATATAAAATACATCTTTTTAAAGTGTATAGTCACAGAGTTGTGCACCCATAAGCACTATCTAATTCAATAATATTTTGATCACCCCCAAGAGAAAGCCCACACCCATTAGCCATTCTCTCCATTCTCTCCTAACCCACAGCCCCCGGCAGCCACTAACCTCCTTTCTGTCTGCATGGATTTTCTTAGGCTGTGCGTTTCACATAAACGGAATGCAATGCATGGCCTTTTGTGTCTGGCTGTTTTCACTTAACATACGGTTTTCAAGGGCATCCATGTTGTAGCATGTGTTGCTATTTCATTCCTTTTTGCTGCTGAATAATCTTCCATTGCCTTGGTATGACATGCTTTATTTATCCATTCATCGACTGATAGGCACTTGGATTGTTGGCACTTTCTGGCTGTTATGATATTCCTCTGCAAGTGTTTTTTGGTGGACATATGGTTTCAATTCTCTTGGTTATATACTTAGGAGTGGAATTGCTGGGTCAAATGGTAACTTTCTGCTTAGCTTTTAGAGGAATTTCTTGTTTTCCAGAGTGCCTGCATAATTTGAAATATCTAAAAAAACTGAAAATAACTCAGAAAATATTAAAAATGTGTTCCGAGAACCTTGAGAGAAAGTCATAGGCAGCCTACCCATATAAAAATGAGACAGTCCATGTTTCGTTGAGGTGTAAAATTTGCTGGTCACTACCCCCTGCAGACATAACATATTAATTCTGTTTAAAAGTTATTACTTTTCTCCCTCATGACATATTTAGACATAAAACATATCTCTACAATTTTCTGTTCAGCTTTGGAAAGATACCCTGTAAAGCTCCCAGTGCTTTTCCTGTTACAAATAGAAAAGGTGTTTACATTCAGTTATGTATTAGGAGTGAAAACTCTCAGTTTCACCTGGACATGGAGCTTCACATCCCCTCCTGTACTTACACGCCATCGCACATTTTCTGTGGTTTAAGAAAATCTTGGAATCCTGGAGTTTAACCAGTAGTGGTGAATTTCCCCATCTGGTCTCCCAACTCTCAGATACTTCAGTGGTCTTATGGTTTTACGAAAACCTAAGTAGATGCTCCTAATAATCACACACATTCAGAAAACAGTGAAGAAAGCCTGTATTTTAGCTTTACCAGGTAGTGATTTTTTTCCCACCATATTCTAAAATCGTTGTGACTAGGGACCATTTTTTTTGAGTTTCCAAAGGAACAAGTGTCTGGACTAAAAAGAATATTTAAAAAATTATTGTTGAGTAAACCAAAAATAGAAGGCTGTGGGTAAAATCTGAGGACACACACATACAAAATCTGCTAACAGATTTGGCTTAGAAGAAGGGAAGGGATGTGAGAGACAATCTTTATAAGATTGCAAGACAATCTTTTAATTACCCTTGCTTGATTAAATAGCCTATATAAATATAAATATGAAAATTTTGTTGTTAAAACATTTTAAAATTTCAGCCTTGCCATTTTCTAGTCAGTTGAACATGAACTTA
>VMDR010030013.1:0-12529 GCA_007922815.1 Macrotus californicus
ATTTTTCTTCCTTCTTGAGGTAGGCCTGTAATGCTATGACCTTCCCTCTCAGGACAGGTCTTGTTATGTTCCATGGAGTGTGGGTTGTCATATGTTAATTTTCATTTGTATCCAGGTAATTTTTTATTTCTTTCTTAATTTCAGTATTAACCCAGTCATTGTTTTATAACATGATATTTAGCCTCCATGTGTTTGAATGTTTTTCAGGGCTTTTGTTGTTGTTGTTGTTGTTGATTTCTAGTTTCATACCATTGTTTTCAGACAAGAAGCTTGATATGATTTCAATCTTGAATTTGTTAAGACTTATTTTGTGTCCTAACTTGTGTTCCATCTTTGAGAATGTTTCATGTGCACTTAAGAAGAATGTGTATTCTGCTGCTTTGGGATGAAATGTTCTGTAAATATCAATTAAATCCATCTAGTCCAATGTGTCAGTTAAGGTTGCTATTGCCTTGTTAATTTTTTGCCTGGAAGATCTATCCTTTGATGACAGTGAGGTGTTAAAATTCCCTAGTATAACTGTATTGCAGTCAATCTCTCCCTTAATGTCCACCCAGATTTTATATGCACACACACACACACACACACACACACACACACACACACGCTCCTATGCTGGGTACATATATGTTTACAAGGTTATATATCCTCTTGTTGGATCAATCCTTTAGTATTGTGTAGTGACCTTCTTTGTCTGTTATGGCCTTTATTTTGAAGTCTGTTTTGTCAGATATAAGTATTGCTACCACAGCTTTTTTTCTTTTCCATTTGCGTGGAATATATTTTTCCATCCCTTCATTTTCATTCTTTGTGTATCCTTTGTTCTGAGGTGGATCTCTTGTAGACAGCATATATATGGGTCATGTTTTGTTTTCCTTTCAGCTCCCTCATGTCTTTCAATTGCAGCATTTACTCCTTTTATAGTTAAGATTATTATTGATAGGAACTTGTTTATTGCCATTTTATTCTTTATACCAGTGTTCATCAGTTGCATTTCAAAGACATATGCAGGGATGGAATTATGAGCCAAGCCACTTAGGAGAGTGGTTGTGAAAATACCAAACAGAGTGTGCTACAGTTCAAGTACTAAAAGAAGAATAATTACTCTCTCACACAGTTATTACTCTAAGTAGACTCTGTTTTTATCCTGATGTAACTAGATCACTAATGCCAGAACATTTTCAGTCAAATTAAACTGGAATGCTCTGACTTTTAAGGAGAGATTACATGATTTTCTGAGAAATCCTTAGAAATGACATCTCTGTGATAGAAAAGAGGTAGGTGGGGACAAGGGGGAGAAGAAAGGGGACTGTTCTGCTTTAAGTAGATTTGTAGCTAACTGGAGTTTGGGTTTCTTCCTTTTTTTAAAGTTTTTAAAAGGAAGCTTCCCTCATAACATGACTTGGGATATTAATTCCTAGTAAGTAGCAAACACAATCTAAGTGCTCAGGAAGTACCAATCTCCTCCTGCTGCACACTCTATAGAGGGCATGAAGTGATCAACCAACTCCCTTTGGTGTCCAAGAGACAAAGCAATGAAAACTTTATTGCTCTAGCCCACACCATTACTGTTCAACACTTAGAATGGGAAGATGACTCAGAAAGAGGCAGACAAAATCAGGAAGAAATAACTTAAATGGTTCTAGTTAAAGAACTGCATATTATGACATTTAAAGAGTAGGGTTGAAAAAGCAGTATCTTCCAATTGTTACAGGTAAAGCACTAATACTCTGAGCATATACACTTAACTTTAGGAAGGCTAGTAGGGAAATTATGATCACATTGTGGTTATTTAGACACTCCAACTGGAAACAGCAAAGATAACTATCCAGACATGGTTTTAAGGCAGAAAAAGATCTTCTAAAACAGAAAGAGAGTGATCAATGCATATCCATTTTCATGAACCACTTCTAATACAGGTGTTCTGGCAGAGTAAATGCAGTTTTGTTTTCTTTCAAATGACCAGGTTCAGTTATAATGCCTAAGAAAGTGGAATACTATTAATATAGTACATGAATTAATAAAGTCTTTTGGAAATCACTTGGCCAAATATCCTTTAAACCATGTTCAAGATGGGGTCTGAGATTCACAATGAAGTGAGGCACTGGAAATATATGACTGGGAAATACTTTCAAATTCCTCTTTATGACCAATTTACACAAGCATAGTATTTTCCCACTTACCTGATGAAACTGCCTGGATACTGAAAACTACTACAATTAAAAAAAATGATTATAGGCCTGGTCAAGTGGCTCAGTTGGTTGGAACGTTGTCACATTTGATACCTTGTCCAGGTGTGTATGGGAGGCAACCAGTTGATGCTTCTCACATTGGTGTCTCTCTCTCTCTCTCTAATTAATGACAATATCCTCAGGTGAGGATTTAAAAAATTATTATAAAAACCTCTCTAATGCATGATGGATTGATAAGCCACCAACATTTGGTATGATAGCTTTTTAAACTTGAAAATTGTATACCTTAAATTAATAAAGCAAAACTTACAGCTACGATTTTCTCTCTAGTCTGGTCCTTGTCATCTTTCAGTTGAAAACATCCGCCTCAGAGACCAAGTTACCAACTAAATGCACCAGTTTGTTAGGCTAGTAAGAATAGGCCAGTATCATTTATTTGAGGATATATATTTACACACAGTAAAGAGTGAGCAAAAGTGAGTTAAAACTGTACATGCATTGGGCTCCAGACATACAACCAAACTAGTACAGAGAGCCCCTTGATAACATACCCGTCTTATTAACTCAATGGACTCGAGTTTGGAAATAGTCATTTTCTACTAGGATTTACATTAGAAATTGAGCCTGTCAGTAAATTTGCGTTCACCATCCATCCACTAATATATGTAGATATTTAAAAGCTGCTATGAAATGGCAATCTGTCTATTCCAGAAAAACATACCAGAAGAATGTTCAAGGAGAGGGAAGCTGGTATGGGATATTAATATTGAGCAAGTTTTCCTCCAAACCAACCTAAAAATTATATTTGTGTCCCCCCTCCCTGCCAAGTTTTACTATGATCAGAGCTGGTGTTGTCTATTAAAGAATAATAAGTATAACTTCCACCCTCTAATGCGTATTGATAATATTGATTGGAATAACCATTTGAATCTGAGATACTGAATTACATTGTTCTATATCCCAGGTGCATGTGATTACAACACACAATTTATAACATCTTGAACAACTGCAGAACACAAAACACAGATCTGTCTGGTAGCTACTATTTCTTGGGTAAGGCTTAATTTTGACTCCTGCACTGGACAATTGGTTGGATTCCTTAGTTTCACAGACAACTTCACAGTGACAGATGAAGCCTAAGCGAATTTTGATTAGCCTGTGCTCTGAGAAATCTGTTTCCAGGTAAAAATGTGGTTTCTCTCTATTGTCTAGCCCCTGAAATATGCTGTTCCCATCTGTGTGCAAGGTACTTTACTGGGAAAGGAATCTTTCTTTCAAAATCTAAAACACTTATAAACCACCTGTGGTATCCACACTGTCAGGGAACTGCATGCCAGAAGCATCTGCTTCAACGAGATTTTCTTAGATTATTTTCCAACCATGGGTTCCATTTGAACTTTAGATTAACCTCGTGCAGAGTCAGATTCTACCAGGCATAGACTTTTAACTTTTGAGTATGAGTCAGTGTTTGCTAACTGTTCCAGCCTGTAACCCTATCAACAAGCATTTTACAGAGACATATGAAAGGATGTTGAGCATCATGAGCCAACAGAGAGATACAAATTAAAACCCCAATGAGGTATCACCTCACATCGGTCAGAATGACCATCATTAACAAATCAACAAAACAACAAGTGCTGGCAAGGATGTGGAGAAAGGGGAACCCGTGTGCACTGTTGGAGGGAATGCAGACTGGTGTAGCCACTGTGGAAAACAGTATGGAATTTTCTCAGAACACTAAAAATGGAACTGCCTTTTGACCTGGCAATTCCACTGCTGGGGTTATACCCTAAGAATTCTGAAACACCCATTCAGAAGAACCTATGCACCAATGTTCATAGCAGCACAATTTACAATAGCCAAGTGCTGGAAGCAACCTAGGTGCCCATCAGTCAATGAGTGGATCAAAAAACTGTGGTACATTTACACAATGGAATTCTACACAGCAGAGAGAAAGAAGGAGCTCCTACCCTTTACAACAACATGGATGGAACTGGAGAGCATTATGCTAAGTGAGATAAGCCAGGCGGTGAGGGACAAATACCTTATGATCGCAACTATAAGTGGAACCTAATCAAGAAAAAAACAAGCGAGCAAAATAGAACCAGAGACCTAGAAATAAAGAACAAACTGACAGAGACCAGAGGGGCAGGGGGAGGGGATAACGGGGAAAAGAAGAGAAAGGGTCATCAAGGAATATGCATAAAGGACACATGGACAAAGACAACTGGGGGGAAAGGATTGAAAGTGGGAGGTGGGGGTGGGTAGAGCAGAGAGTAATGGAGGGAAAATGGGGACAACTGTAATTGAACAACAATAATAAAAAAACACAAGCATTTTACAAAGCACATGAATGGGATGCCACTCGTCCATGCCTGGCACTCCTTATGCAAGTGCAAGTGCTTCCAGAAACCTTGACAGAGAAAGAAATCAATTTTTCCTCTCTCTGTTATTAACCAGCTCTTACCGACTACTCATCTTAAGTATAATGATGACTAATATTTGCCAAATGGAAAATAGCCACCCCTTACATGAAGACATGCCAAGTAAAGCCAGCTGAGCCTTGCATTCCAATGGCAACAGTGCCAGGCTCCACCAGAACCAAGCCGGTCCACTAGGATTGCTCGGAAAAAAAAGGAAAGGAAGAGAAAATTATTTCCTAAAATACAAGCCTGTTCCCCCAATACAATCTTGTTTTATCAACAGACATATGAGAAAAAATTAAATGCTACCTCCTAGCTCAGGCCTATTTCACAACTCATTGAGCCCTCAAAATACATAGTTTACTTTTTTAAAATTGAATTTATTGGGGTGACATTGGTCCACAAGACCAAACAAGCTTTAAGTATACAACTCAACGAAACACCACCTGTATACTACTTCGTGTGACCATGGTCCGAAACAAAGTCTCTCTATCCATCCCCCTGCCCACCTCTAAATAACCCCATCCCCCTTTCCCTCTGGCTACCGCACACTGTTGTCTGTGCCTATGTGTTTTATGTATGTGTTTTGCTTAATCCCTTTACCTTCTTTCATCCAGCTCCCCAATCCCCCTCCCTTTGTACAGCTATTAGTCTGTTCCACGTATCCATGCCTCTGTTTCTATTTTGTTCATCAGTTTATTTTGTTCACTAGTTCCCACATATAAGTGAGATCATATGGTACTTGTCTTTCTCTGGCTGGCTTATTTCACTTAGCATAATGATCTCCAGGTCCATCCATGCTGTCACAAAAAATTAGATTTCCTTCTTTATAGCCAAGTAATATTCCATTGTATAAAAGTATCAGTTTTTTTTTTTAAGATTTTATTTCTTTACTTTTAGAGAGAGTGGAAGGGAGGGAGAGAGAAAGAAACATCAGTTTGTGAGGGATACATCGATCAGTTGCTTCACCCCCAAATGGGGACCTGGCCCACAACCCAGGCACATGTTCTGATCGAGAACCGAACTGGTGACTTTTCCTTTTACAGGCTGGGGCACAACCCACTGAGCCACACCAGCCAGGGCTAAAAGTACCAGTATTTTTTATCCACTCATCTACTGATGTGCACTTGGGGTGTTTCCAGATCTTGGTTATGGTAACTAACACTGCTATGAACATAGGGGAACATATATTCTTTTAAATTAGTGTTTTGGGTTTCTTTGGCTATATTCCCACAACTGGGGTCGTTAGGTCAAAAGGCAGATCCACTTTTAATTTTTTGAGGAAACTCCATACTGTTTTCCACAGTGGCTACACCAGTCTGCATTCCACCAACAGTGCACTAGGGTTCCCCTTTCTCCACATTTTTGCCAGCACTTGTTGTTTTATTGATTTGTTTATGATGGCCATTCTGACAGATGTGAAGTGACATCTCATGGTGGTTTTAATTTGCATCTCTCTGATGATTAGTGATGTTGGTCATTCTTTTATATGTCTCTGGGCCCTCTGTATGTCGTCCTTTGGAGAAGTGTCTGTTCAGGTCCTTTGTCTGTTTTTTAATTAGATTGTCTTTCTGATGTTGAGTTGTATAAATTCTTTATGTATTTTGGAAACTAATCCCTTATCAGATGTACTACTGGCAAATATATTCTGCCATTCAGTGGGTTGTTTTTTCATTTTGTTGATGGTTTCTTTTGCTGTGTAAAAGCTTTTTAGTTTGATGCAGTCCCATTTGTTTGTTTTTTTCCCTTTGTGTCTCTTGCTCGAGGACATGTCACAGCAAAAATATTGCTGTAAGAAATGTCTGAAATTTTACTGCCTATGTTTTCTTCCAGAATTTTTATAGACTCGCAACCATATTTTATTCTTATGTAACAGAACAAATGTGGGGGAACTGACAAAAAGGCTTGAAAGAAAAGAATCTCTGATGGAAAATTCTGTGAATTAGTTGATCTGTTCTCTCAAGGCTGCAGTTAATAGTGTGTACCAGTCAGAAGAAGAAATTGCAATTTTTACCTTCTCTTTCCTATGTTCTGTGTTACTGTTTAACTTTTAAAGCCACTATGTAAAGTATATTATTAAAAGGCTAAAATCTGTGTTTAACTGTTATAGTTAAATCTTATAATAAAATCAATGTCACAAGTTGCACATATATGAAACATCTATACAGGGGTGGGCAAAAGTGGGTTTACAGTTGTGGCTACATGAAACAATTTATTCTTGTATTATTTATTAATTATTGTATTATTTGTTTTACAACTGTAAACCTACTTTTGCCTACTCCTGTATATATGGCTTATTATTAATTACAGTTAACTCTTTAAAGAACAAAGGCTTCAACTTCCTGGGTCCACGTATATGGATTTTAAGTGGACTTTCTTCAATAAACACCTGTAATGTTTTTAATCTGTGGTTGATATTCTTGGATACATAGGACCAACCGGATGCATTATCTATGCCATTTTATATAGGGGACTTATATATGGCAGTTATTATAAATTATATATAAGAATTACTTGTCACAGTCCAGCTGCCGCAGGGTCCAGAGAGTCCCCGAAGGTGGGTAAGGCGTCGGCAGTGGAAGTCAGACAATCACACCACTCAGAGGAAGTGCAAAAGCTGGTTCAACTTTATTGAGCATCAGACTAGAGACATATACTTTCTTTTTTGGCAAGCAGTATTAGGTTTGCGGTTTACAGAGAGAGGGGGTAATTTCACATAACAATAAGGGGTTGTTTGAAGCATTATGGCCTTCAGCTGTCCAGCCCACCTCCTCAAGCAGGAAGCCCAAGGCCACAACTCCCTGGTTATTCGGGGCAGCACAACTCAAAGCCCCCCACCTGGGAAGAGAGCCAGATAGCCGAAGTGGGATGCACCCCCACCAAGGTCGAAACACTCAGGTCTGCAGGCTATTCTTGTCCTATCTATTTCTTCTTGACTAGTCTGTTTTACTTATTCTTCATCTTCTAAAGAATGGGGAGTATATTGGTTGCTCTCAGGGTTGAAAGCGTGGGGAAAATGTTTTGGATGACACCTCTTCATCTGCCGTCTAAGACTGTTTCTCTGCAACTCAGACGTGAGGCACTAGGGGGACCTCGCCTGTCTAACCTCTGCATAAATGATGGAGTATTATAAGGTGTCTAAACTCCTGCAACATTCACTATTCTCTCTCCTTCTATATAAGCACCAGTATAGGGTAAAGGAGGGTCAGGAGGTCTAAGCATGCTTCTATCTCCCCTAGGGGGAATCCATATTTTACCTTTGACTAAATAAGCTGCACTGGGAAAGCCTGGAATGGTAGGGAGAGGCCTTTGGCGGTTTTTGTTGTTTTAAGGGTAATATTTTAACCTTGATGCCATCGGAGGGGGAATTAACGTGGGTGCAGGAGTGAAGAGCTTTTTCTGCCTCAACTGATCTAACAACCTTCTCAGAAATCTCCGGGGGTAATTTATCTAGGGCCTTTCTCAACAAATCACCTGAGGGACAAACAGGGGTGGATGAATCAGGCTGGTCAGTATATGGCTCACCAGGAGTTTTCTTAAAAGTCCTGACAGTCTGTTTTTCCAAGTTCTCAAGATCCTTTCCAGTATTTCCTCCTTAGTTATCTCAAGCAAATATACTATGAATACAATAAGCCCCACAATTGATATTGCTGCCCCCCCCACCCCCTGTTATGCTGCATCCTCCTCCCAGAAGTCGTCTTCCTTAAAGCTTCTTCCCTAGTGCCTGTGCCTTGCCAGGGGCTAGTTGGGACAAAGGATGTGGCAATTACTGTTACCTGATAGCCTTTATTTCAGATAAGTAAACAGGCACTTCTGGATTGAGCTCTAAGCAAAAGCTGATCATAAAACTGTTCCTGATATTCCTGGTACTTGAACCAAGATATCCAGGCCTGCTTGTTTCCAGTGTGTTGAATTCTCCTCCATTCCCACTCCAAAGGTGTGGAACCCCAACTGGGAAGCAGCGAGTGTGGACTCTAGGGATCCCTTCCCTTAGGGTGAAGTAGACTGTGCTGAAAGGTCAGGAGTAACACTGAGGCCAAAGTGTCCTTGTTTAGCCAAGTCACTGTGAGAAGGCACCGACCTCCCCTGTGAGGGCAGAAGGCACAGTGCTGGCGGAAACAACCTTCGGTATGTCGCAACTCTCCTGTTCCCTCCTCATCTTACAGTGGGAAAAACTGAGGAGCATGCTTGATGAGAAGGGCCTCGCATAATAGCTCAGTGGATTGAGCACTGACCTGCAAACCAAAGGGTCGACAGTTCGATTCCCAGTCAGGGCACATGCCTGGGTTGCGGACCAGGCCCCTGATGGAGGACACGTGAGAGGCAACCACACATTGATGTTTCTCTCCCTCTCTTTCTCTCTCCCTTCCCCTCTATCTAAAAATAAAGAAATAAAATATTTACAAAGAAGAAATGTGATTTAAAAAAAAATATTTCTCACATGCTACCTAACTCCTCCACGGTAGGAAGAAAACATAGTGTCCTAACGTGTCCACACCCTAATTCCTGAAACCTGTGAACATGGATGGTAGCTGATATGGCAAAAAGGACGTTGCAGATGTAGGTAGGCTAAGGCCCCGGAGTGGAGAGATGATGCTGATGATCTCAGTGGGCTTGATTCATCAAGCAGGTCCTTAAAGCAGAGAGCATTCCTGGGCTGCGCTCAGAGGGAGACTTGCTATGGAGGAACGGTCAGAAAGCAAAATGTTGATGGCTTTGAAGACAAAGGGAGGGGCAAGAACCAAGGAATGCGAGTCAGCCTTTAGAAGCTGGAAGAGGCAAGAAAATGGATTCCCCTTATAGAGTCGCTGCAAATGAACGCGGTTCTACCATCACCTGGTCACAGTCAAGTGCGAGCTGTGCCAGACTTCTCACCTCCAGAGCTGTGATATAAGTTCCTAGTGTTTAAGCCACTACATTGGAGTAATCTGTTACAGTACCAGTAGAAACCTAATGCATCTCCCAGTTAGAGATTAACTTGGGTTAATAATCAAAATCTCTACAAAAAAAGCGCTTCCTTTCTTAATGCGAGTTAGCCTAATCCCCTTGCTTTCTGAATGTGAGGTGCAAGACAGAGTAGGAGGAGGGGCACAAAGGAATGGAGATTGCAGAAAGACTTAAGGACAAACAGTGCATTTCTGGTTCAAAGCACTGTCCTAATTTTGAAAAAGAACTCAGGTAGGAGTGAAAGATAGATGTCCCCAAGAGACAGGAAAAGAAGACAAAAATTAGATGACGAAGTTCTAGAAGACATTTCACCTTACCCTAAACCCACCAGGAGCTGGTCCTGCTCCCTGACTTTCTCCTAGATGGGTGTGTGCATATACAGTGGAGGGATATGCGCTCTCAGGCACAACCCTGAGCAATCCCTGCCTGGCTCTGTCTCCCAAACATGGATGAGAGGAGTTGTCTGCACCTGGAACCTGAAGCCCCGTCACTGCTGAAGGAACTGGCTTCACCAAAAGCACTCCTGGAGAGCTGGAGAAATCCTGGGATGATGGAAAAGGGGGCATCACAAAGGACAAAGGACAGAAAGCTTCTAAGTTAACAAGAGTTAAGAGATTTCCTCTTCATTTATTCATTACCTGTTTACTGGGTGCAAGGTAATGTAAGGTACAACACGAAGTGTGAATACCAATAAACTAAAATTCCTACTTACATTTTACAATGTTGGTGAGAGAAGTACACATACAAAAGCTAATAGCCAATAAAAAAACCTGATTTTTTATAAAAAGAAATTTCCTTTCATTAATCAGAAAACATTTATTGTTTTGCTCCAAAAGGCACACGCTACTGGTAGGGCTGTTCATGAATGAATCGGTCCTTGGAGTACATAATGGAGTACATAGCACCGCACTGCCAAACTTCCCTTTAGAATAACATGTCTCAGCACGTTACAGCAGAAAACAACAGCATCATAAAAGAAAAACAGAGAATATACCTGAGGCTCAGATTCCTGTCTGGCATTAACCCAGAATGACTTAAACTTTGTTCTTCCGTATGATCCTGGAGTGAAGTAAACCAGGAGACAGACTGTGGATAAACCAGATCATGAAGTTCTTCATCCTCTGGACCTTCCACCTGATCAAGGAAAAAGAGGTGACCACTTAAAAATTCATTATTACACATGAAATAGTGACCTTTGTTGCACCTGCTAAGTGGATTCGTGGCATTTATTATTTTGATGCCCAACGTAGGAATTGGCACTTTATTTTACATAATGGAAATCTATTTACCCTGTTCATCTATAACATCTTGATTTTCTCATTAACACCATACCATGAGGACATATTTCATGTTATAAATTATTTTCAGGGCTCTTAGGGTATAATCCCAGCAGTGGAATTGCTAGGTCAAAAGGCAATTCCATTTTTAGTTTTCTGAGGAAATGCCATACTGTTTTCCACAGTGGCTGCACCAGTCTACAATCCCACCAACAGTGCACTAGGGTTCCCTTTTCTCCACATCCTCTCCTACACTTGTTTGTTGATTTGTTTACGATGGCCATTCTTACCAGTGTCAAGTGATATCTCATGGTGGTTTTAATTTGCATCTCTCTGATGGCTAGTGATGCTGAGCATCTTTTCATATGTCTCTGTGCCCTCTGTATGTCCTCCTTGGACAAGTGTCTATTCAAGTCTTTTGCCCATTTTTTTAATTGGATTTTTTGTCTTCCTGGAGTGGAGTCGTGTGAGTTCTTTATATATTTTAGAGATCAAACCCTTGTCTGAGTCATCATTGGCAAATATGTTTTCCCATACATATAGTTGGTTCTCTTTTCATTTTAATGCTGTTTTCTTTAGCCATGCAGAAGCTTTTTAATTTGATGAGGTCCCATTTGTTTATTCTTTCCTTTATGTCCCTTGCTTTAGGGGACACATCATTGAAGATGCTGCTGTGTGGAATATCTATTTTCCTGCCAATGTTTTCCTCTAGGACTTTTATGGTGTCGTGACGTATATTTAAGTCTTTTATCCACCTTGAATTTATTTTTGTGTATGGTGTAAGTTGGTGGTCGAGTTTCATTTTTTTGCAAGTAGCTGTCCAAATCTCCCAACACCATTTGTTGAAGAGGCTATTTTTACTCCTTTTTATGCTTCTTCCCCCTTTGTTAAATATTAATTGACCATAGAGACTTGGGTTTATTTCTGGGCTCTCTGTTCTGTTCCATTGGTCTATGTGTCTGTTCTTATGCCAGTACCAGGCTGTTTTGATTACAGTGGCCTTGTAATACAGTTTGATGTCAGGTATTGTGATCCCTCCTGCTTCGCTCTTCTTTCTCAAAATTGCTGCAGCTATCTTTTGTGGTTCCATATAAATTTCTGAAATGTTTGTTCTATCTCTGTGAAATATGTCTTTGGTACTTTAATAGGGATTGCATTGAATCTATAAATCACTTTGGGTAGTATGGCCATTTTGATGATGTTAATTCTTCCTATCCATGAGCATAGTACATGCTTCCATTTGTTTGTGTCTTCCTTAATTTCTTTCCTCAGTGTTGTACAGTTTTCTGAGTACAGGTCTTTTACCTCTTTGGTTAGGTTTATTCTTAGGAACTTTTTTTTTCTTGTTTCTATATCAAATGGGATTTTTTTCCTGATTTCTGCTTCTGATGTTTCATTGTTGGTGTACAAAAATGGCTTTGGTTTCTGAATATTGACTTTGTATCCTGCTGTTTTGCCAAATTCATTTATTAGGTTGAGTAGTTTTTTGTGGAGTCTATAGGATTTTCTATGTACACTATCATGTCATCTGCAAACAATGACAGTTTTACTTCCTCTTTTCCAATTTGGATGCCTTTTATTTCTTTTTGTTGTCTGATTGCTGTGGCTAGGACTTCCAGTACTATGTTGAATAGGAGTGGTGAAAGCGGGCATCCTTGTCTTGTTCCTGATTTTAGTGGGAAAGCTCTAA
>VMDR010030014.1:0-12522 GCA_007922815.1 Macrotus californicus
ATAAAAAGGAATCTATAACCTGGAAGAGATAAAAACAAAGCCTTTCCTCTTAGAAAAATAAGAATAGCCAGCATCGCCAAAAATCCATGAGTCCAAGTGATCTGCACATGTACTTACATATATATTTTCATAGATAATAGCCCAAAGGAATACATTTCAACTTGAAAAAGCAGTTACTTTGGGGGAAGAACTATCGAGTATAATAGTTTGGATGTGCATCTATTTTTTCTGTTGTTAGAATTATACAAAATCATTAATATCACATTTAACTGCTGTTCTAATTTTTATTTATCAATCATCGATATTTATTTTTTCCAATACTAGCCTTAGCATTTCTTGTCCTATAAATTTCCTTTACATGCATTGCCATTTTTATGGTGCTGTTTGTCCTTCTTAGGATGTTTCTTTATCTTTGTAAATTTCAATATTTTTTTTCTATTATAAATTTTTAAACACAATTTTTTACCTGCTCTCTCACCTGTCTACTGTCACATTCAAAATGACTCAGTGAGCAGAGCAACGAATCTGCATCAAATTTTACATAAAGCTTGAATATTCCTGCACGGAAACTATTCGGGTGACTCAGAAGGCTTCCAGAAACAATGCAAGGAGTGCAATGCAAATAAAAGTGTGGCACAGACGCTCGGTCGACCATCTGTCGGGAGTGATCCACATTCTACACGGCCAGCAACAAGCAGAACACCTGAGAATGTTGAATGAGTAGGGGCTGCAATCGACAAAGATTGGCCACTGACACTGTGAGAACTAGAAGCCCATCTGGGGATTCCAACAACTACTGTGTCTGAGATTTTGATGCAGGATCTTGACAGGAAATGTGTCACGGCAAAATCGTTCTGCAGCTTCTCCTACCAGAGCAGAAGGAACATTGTGCTGCAGTTGCTAATGATGTGATTCAAACCGCTAACCAGGGAACCAGATTTCCTCAAGAAGGTCGTAACTTTCAGGGGACTGAGGCATCATTGTCCTATGGGCAATGTTTCCTGTATCTTGTATCTTCTTCCATAAATGTCTAGTTTTCATAGCGTGTGGCTGGATACTTTGCGGACAGACTGCATAACATATATGTATTCCCACCCACAAGTTTCACCAAATTGCTGATTTGAATCTATGTTTGAACAACTTTTTTGGTGACTGTGAAGTTTTCTGTTCCAGTAGACACACCACTTGATTTATTTGAGTACAGTTAGAGCAAAAGGAAACTGCTGGTTGTTAACACAAAAGGGAGATAAAGCAAATGCCAAAATAGGAACTTTTTATACAAAGCCTCAGAAAAGAGAAAGGAGGACAAGGGGAATACATTTAGGTCTTACAAGAGCTCTCTGTGACAGGCTTTTTTGTGAGGAGAGAGAGTAACCAATAAATACTCAAGAGGTAACAGAGCAAACCTGGGAGGGCAGCAGTCAGGGCCCACCGTGAAGCCTGGGGACAGGGGTGGACACTCTCCAAAAATAAAATTGAAAGATGTTGAAGATAAGGAAGACAGGCATGCCTCGTGTCTTTATGTCCTGTTATTTGCAATAACTTAAAACAATTATATGGACCTCTTTGAAACTGTAGGGTAATCAGGAAAAGCTTCTAATGAGCTGAGATAGTTATAGTTCTCTATCCATGACTCTTTCAAAATATATAAAAAAGCATTGATATTTTCTGTTTTGTTTTTTACTATGCTATTTTATTGTTTTGCTTTTAGGAAGATAAACATATTTACAATGGCTTTCCTTAGGACAACCATATAGCTCTCTTCATCCTATTTCTCCCAGAAGATTTCAAATTCTTCAATGTCAAATTGTCCTGCCGTGGTGGCTGTCACAAATCCCTTAGCGCTGGGAGGACCTCTTTCAAATCCAGTTCCAAGTGGTATCTTCTGAGGGAACAGAGAAAAATAAGACTGGAAAAACAGCCTGAGCAAGTCTATGTGTCATTTGCATGTTCTTACCCTTTAACATATAATTAGACCTGGCAGGCATATGGCTGATGCTTTTCAGTGTACTCTCTGCACACAATGCTCAAAACCATTTCCAAATGGTGATTTCTGGTCCCATTTTTTTGGCCCACCAGTGGTCTGTGTTCTGTGAGTGTGCTGTGTAATTCTGACCCCTAGTGGCCAAGCAGGCTACATCTAGGCACACTTCAATTAACTTTCCATAAGGTACCGTTTACCAGACAGCCAACCTTTTGTTGTTGTTGTTGTTAATTAAATCAGATTTGAAGTTAACTTCCCTCTTCTATCCGGATTCATGATGCAGTGTGTTTTTTACTCCATCTATCATACAATAGACAACCATGAAGTCAAAAGCTGCTTCTATTCCTGGTTGATAGCGAATGAGACAAAAGGTTTAATGTAAGGGAGAATGGCTTGAGTTTTATGCCCAGTTGGGAGCTCAGCCCTATCTATGAGGAGGAAGATAAAACTAAGTCATAGCACCAAAAGTCCAACGTGTGCGAAATACATTTCCCAGGAATTTCCAATTTGCTCTCAGAGACAACTATGTTCGCTAGGTTCACTCCTGAGCATTACATTTTAAACCGTGAGCTCCCATCAAAATCTAAATGTTTTATCTGGGTTGTGGGAATATCTACTACCAATTAAGTACCAATAAACACTAATAGTACCTTTAGCTAGTTAATGGGTTAGATATAGGTAATTAAGCCAGAGACTGAAAAAATGAACATAGAATTGGGTCATTTTGGAAAAAGAGTATTCACAAAGACACAAGCTAAAGTTGCATAAAGGGGCATAAAGTATAATATAATTAACATTCAGACATCATCATGGATGTCAAGTGTAATTTATACACACAAAAAATGTTACTGTTTTCAATCTTTGCAAGTTTCTTTGGGGGAAAGCAGGGATTTTTCGCCCTGTTCTGAAGGTATATAAGCTAAGGCACAGAGAGGCTGCTGTCTTATCCAAGGTTACGGAGCTAACCTAGGGCCAAGCTGAAAACTAAGTGCCTATTTTCACTGGAAGACCAACATCTTCTTTATGACTCCACAGGGTCCTGTGGCAGCCATCTTCATTTCAGGAGGTGACACAGCATTTGGGAGGGTAGAAAGGCAGGAGACTGAAATGTGAGATAAGGAAACATGAGATGAACTGAATTGTCATCAGTTTCTAGTGGAGAGCCAACGGGCTCACACAGAACTCAAAAGCAAATGCGGAATTTACTGGGCAATTGGGGCTATGTATTACTAGTCAATACAGGAGGGTTGTAGGAGTGGACATTTACTGCCTGCTGAAATATTGTCATCATCAATAAACCTCTGAGTCCTTTATTATTTTAGAAACTGATAAATTAATAGTGATATATTATAATCAATTAATAAAACTCTTTTATTGAGAGCTCAGTATATACTTTAAGTAAGTTATACCATGCAATCATGTGGTCACACCATGAGATAAATATTGTCACCTTTCCATAAATGAAACGCCCAAGTGTTTCAGTGACACTTAAGAGTGTCAGGCAAGTTGTTGAGACCTCAAGCTTATAAACAGCACAGGCCACTCTAACCCCCATAGTCCACGCTCTTAATTGTAAACACAAATATATAAAAAATATGGAGGGGGTTCCTGCCTCCTTCTAGGGGCTAGTGGGGAATTCATATGAAGTACAAACTAGTGCAAATACAAGTGCAAGATATTCAGAAATAAAGTAGGTGTAAGATGAAAATAAAGAAGATCAAAACACAATAACATTAACTTGAATTCCAATGTATAATAAAATCGGGCCATTAAAAATCAAGTTATATAAATGGAACCATTTCATCATGTTATGTTAAGCAATGAGATAAATTATTTTGGGTTAACTTTTTAAAGGAGCAGGTGTAAAGAGAATGTTTAAGGATTATTTACAATTCATATGAGCTATGTGGAGGATTTCCTCCCTGTGGTTCACCATCCAGAGCCATTCTGGTACAGAAAAGTCCCAGGGACAGAGAGTGTTTGCTCATGATCACTCTGAAGGTGGGGCATGGGGGGCGGGGAGATGGTCGGGATGATCCCTCTGAGGGGCAAGTAAGGAGGATTTGTTGAAAATAAAGAAGAAAAATAGGGAAAGATTCTATCTACTCTCATCACTTTTCATTACTTTAAGGAACTGGGCGCGGGGATAATTAAACTAACCAAAAACAGAATATAATATAATCAGCCATTTCTCAATTGTGCAGATTGAATATTAAAACTTTCCTTGGGATTCTGCTGAATTTTAAGGATTTGGGAGTGAAATCAGCAGGAATTTCTGTCTTTGAGCAGGTCAGCAAGCAGCACATGCGACAGGTCATTCTTGAAGAGAGGTCTTGGTTTCTTCACGCATTTGAATTTGGCCATATTATCTGTTCTCTGAATTAAGAGTATCTACCTCTAATAAGATTAGAGCATTCAGAAACTCTTAAATGCCATTTACAGATATTCAATCATGGATCCCCTCAACAGAATGGTTCCCAAGCAGCTCTGAAACTCAAAGATGCAATCAAAATTAGATATTTAAATTAATTTAACATCTTGAACTTCATATTCATGATTCATGTTGAATATGTTTCTTGATTACTTGGAGACTTCTCTTCCTCATTTGTTAACTAGAACGAATTACTTCGGCAGGGTCTTTGTGAAGAAAGAATGAAATAAATATGTGAAAAAAAGCCTAGTACACAAATATTAGTTGACTCTTGTGCATTATATATGCCTCTTAGTCTACTTCGCAGGCTCCTAAGCTATGCAGTCTCCACACTGAAAAGCTTCTCAATGATATAGGTATTTGTGCTCATCTGTTTGTGATTGTATGTGGGCTTTTAATAATTTTGGACATCCCCACTGCTGTCAGGTTTCATTTTCCCACCTTTGTTACTTGTCTGTGTGCCTGTCCAGGCTCCCCTTTCTGTTTAATTGGCCTCCTCCAATCTTCTGAAAGTCTAAGAAGCAAGTAACATACCTGTTGTACTTGTTAAGACTACCCTGTGAAATGATGAGCACCTACACTCGAAGGAGATGCTCAGATGCCTTTGGGGACTTCAGTGGGTGCTGAAGAGAACCTATTTTGACCACTAATAATAATCTCAGCCAATCTTTATAAAAATCCTCCTTTGTGCCATAACCGTGTAGACACATATTAACTCAAGAAAAGTTTTATTTTGTGTTCTTTTACTTTTTTTTTTTGCATATTTCCAGAAGACAAGGGCCGGCTTGTAAATCTTTGTCTCCCTATGCCAAGCAAAGTTTTGCCTACAAGGCGTTTCACAAACATTCCTTAAATACACAAAAGGATGAAAGTTTGAACTGCATAATAGGCCTCTTCTGCTACTGGTTGGGCATTTTTTCAAAAATGATAACATTGATTGTCTCAACTGTGAGTAGCTTGGTTGTGCTTCCCTGTGAATCACAGTTGTGCTTGCTCCAACTCAGTCATAAAAAATACAATAAGGTAAAATGCTGTGTGAAAACTATTTACCTAATGTGTAGATCTCTTTCTTTATTTGCCTCTTGTTCATACCCTGACATTACCCACCTGGGCTTTTGTGCTTTCAGCATAACTCATTAGGATAAATTTCTTTGTGAAATCAATGGTCAGCAATATTAATACAAATTAAGTCAAAATCTATGAAGAAAAGTGACACACTAATTCTTCCACTGAAAAAAGAACACTTAATATGCTGTTATAATCCTAGTAACTCCATGCCTACAACTTCCCTTATGTCAGAAAGAAATGCAAGGTTAGATCAAGGAAGAGGGGACTTTGCAGATGAAGGTCAATGAAGGGAAGTCTTTTTCTTCTAACCTTATGATGAGGATCTGGAGGGTAGGAAATGTGTCTTCTCAGTTGTTTGTAATTCTCATCCACTGTACTCTGAAGGTGACGAATAATCACTGTTGACATAACACTTTCCAAGGGCAAACTCGGAACCTAGGAAAATTTACTTTCAGTGTGATTATATCTGATTCTTATGCCTCTTCTCCTCTCAGACAGGCTAGTATTGTTTACTCTGATATATTTACCCTTAGTTGAAAAAAAAATCCATATAAGAAATTAATTATTAAGAACATTTCGAAGACTTACTGGATCATCCCATTCGTATTTCAATAGAAAGTTGCAGAAAGTAGAGTATGCTTAGAAAAAAAAATACCAGCAGTGGCATTTCAGGCTACTAAAATACTAAAAATACCAAATAAGAGTAACTAAATACTAAATAAGAGTAACTGTCCTAGTTTCCCAGTTCCCATTGTTTAGAGCACAGGTGGCAAACACGAGGCCCTCAGGCCAAATCCAGCCCTCCACCTTGTTTTATCTGGCCCAGGACCTTGTTTCTACCTGGTGGCAGCATCAAGTTCCTTGCCCCTAGCTAAGGAGTAGATACATTTATGCAGTCCTAAAATTACATTCGGCCCTTTGAAGGCAACTGCGAAACTGATGTGGACCCCAGTAAAAATGAGTTTGACATCCCTGATTAGGTCATTATGTACTAACTACATATTGTAAGTGTCTCTGTGGTCACCTCTTTAAATGTTCAACAACACTTAAAGTGTGGTCAACAGAACTAAGCAGCTACATAAAAGAGCCTCGTTTGGTAATACTTATTTGTACTGATATTTGTAAATGCAAAAAAAAATGGCTGATGGTTTTCAGTAATTGAGATTCCTGCTTATTAAACTATGAAAGTCATCATTCTATAGTTCTCTTAAAGGTCAGACTCTCCAAAGCTCCTTGTTTCTTAGACTCCTCCACAATTCAGCAGGGCTTCACTCAGATGGCGTTGGTCAATACAAGGGTACTTGGAGTGCAGGCAAGGAAGATCTGATTTTGTTCTTCATCATAAATCAAGCCATAGACCTGAACAGAAAGTTGCTACCCTATGTCAACATCTTCTTTGTAGTGTTTCAATTTGATTAAGTTGGACAACGTTCTCCTGAATTCAGTTCCTTGCGTGTCTCTGAATGGGGTTGGCCACTAGAGAATGTTGCACCAGATGAGCAGAAGTGAACAGAAGCCACGTCTGTTCTTTGGACATGGGTGTAGATAAGACCCTGTTGTCACTTTCTGATGTTTTTGCAGCTCCCTTGGCTTTCCTTGCTGGTGAGGGCAGCAACAGGGCACATTTATTTACCTCTCTAGCTCCCACAGGAGCTCTTCATTTTCTTTGCAGTCTGGGTCAAGTGTGATTGTAGCTTCACCAGGAAGGTGCCAGCTTTTTCTGCAGGGCCCCGCTGCAGTGAACTGGAGACTTAGAAATGAGAAGAAGCCACAGTGGGTTCCCGTCAGGTTAACTTTTCCTTCTGACTGCCTGCTCTGTGACTTCAGGCTCAGCTGAAGGCATTAAAGTAGAAAAACAGTTCAAGCAGTGATGCTTTAATAACTCTCATAGTTGAGCATGGTCAAGTCTCTGTGACAAGTCTCTTATTCTAATCATCCCTTGTGGTTCTGCTTTTCAGATTGAGCCTGTACTTCCCTTCGGACGTTATTTACTTTTCAACACAGCAAGTGTTGAGAATTTCTGCTTCACGTTATTGAAAGCTTTCCCGTCACTTCCATGCCTTTTAGATCGTACCTTTATTCTGTATTCACATCTCATCTACATTTTTAATGACATCATATTTTGTCTAAGTGTTGACCTTTTGTGATTATGCAACTTTTTTTTCTTTTTACTTCCCAATGCCTCCTCCATCTTCCCTCACATCTCTCACTTCAGCTACCGTGTATCTTAGAAATGCTAATGGAGTTCCTCCCATCTCCCAGGAGTTTCAAAAGAGAAAACTCCCAACCAGCTGTACTCTCTGAATGCAGGGTTAGGGACCCAAGTGAGTAGAGACAGACCTGTCACAGGGCTGAGATGCCCCTGTCATCTGAATGTATAGAATGTTCTGCCTTGTAGTTCTGAACACTATGAGGACCTAAAGCAACTGCTGAAGATCATAGACAAGCTTCTTTTGAGGGCTTTATTACACATTAATTAGTATGTTATGGAAGTTCCACAATTTGATTACACCACTTGGGTTTCCACTTCCAAGTGGGAGAGAGGAAAGGAAGAAAACCTATAAAAAGAGAAGCTGTAAAGGCAGGACCTATCAGAAGTCAATAACTTGGATGTGTAGCACTGAGGAAAAAAAAGAGTAAATTGCAGTGACTTTTATAGAGTTTCTGGGCTTAATGCTCAAGCAGGGAGCCTGGAGTAAGATTGAAAGATTGGGAAAATATTAAGGCACAGAAAGCGAAACTTAACCATTAATAGGCTTAATATTTCAAAGGTCTTCACTGTGATTTAAATAAAGACTGCATAGTGTTTTGTATATATTTGTGAATATTATTATTTTCTTCTTGCACAGATGCCAAGAGAGTCTACACTATTTGATTTACTTAGAAAGTTTTTCACTGTCTCTTTTGCCGTCATTACCCTATGACCTTCCTTCTTGTATTTCACAGTTTCTTGTATTGTGGTGGATGCTTTTTCTCCAGCTACTGCCACATAGACCTGTCAAGCTAAAAATAGGACTGCATTGTGACTTGGATTATGAAGGAAAAATTAAAGCAGTGCTGTGTGTATGAATGCACATATGCATGAATGTACATATATATGTATTCATTCATTCCCTGACTCACACATCACTACTGCCCTTCCGTCTCACTTTCTGTCATTGACCTAAAGGAGGGTGTCTCAGAAGATAATGGAAGGCCCAGCAATACACCATTTACTCACATGTCCTTCATTTTTTTCCCAACCCTTGTACTCCTGCCTGAATCTCAGCTGTTTTCCTCCCAGGCATGTCTTCTACTAGGGCAATTTCTAAGGGCTGACACTTTTCCATGAATATTTTCGGAGCATAGTCCAAGAAACTAACTTTTATATCTAAAATGCCCAATTATTTGTCCCTGCTAAAGGAAATCTCACACAAAAATCTACTACTAGGCTTTTGTTCTCTGAGCATAGGTGAAAATTCTAGTTTCAGAGGTCCACAATTCTTGCAATTGGCATTTAAAAAAAACAAAACTTCTCATCAATATTAACAAGTATGTAGAATGAATGATTGAAATTTCATTTGAGTGAACACCCTTTTATTTTTTAAACCATGAAGAGCAGACTGATAGAGGTAGGTACAAGTTGCTGTACACTTTGGTTTCCCATATAAACTAGAACTGAATGCCCAATAGGAATAACACAGGGTTTATTCTGTGCCCTGCTGTTAGGTGCTGTGATGAGCATTCCCCTACGGACCCTTAACTAGAAAAACATGATTGAGAATGTAAGCCTGACAGAAGCAACATTAATAAAACAGAATAATGTCAAACCATAATACTGACAAAGAAATTTATTTAAGGTTCAAGAAAGGGAAACTGTCCATTATAGGTTTTCTTTTCTCTATGTCTTTCTTATGTCTTTTCTACAGCTTCTTATATTGTGCTCCTTCGCATTGGCATTCTTTGTAAAGATATTTTATTATAACTTATTGGGGTGACATTGGCTAATATAATTATATAGGTTTCAACTCATTGGCCTTTTTTAAAATAAACTTTTTTAATGAAAAACAAAATATGCCAGACCTTTTAGCAGTTCAGTGGGATCACCTGTCCTATCTTGAACACACACACAAGTACCCATACATATCACAAAAACTACAAGGAAAAAGTCCTAATCCCAGTTCAACTTCAGTGAAACCCAGTTGTCCACATTCTGTTGCGTTGCGATCTCTCGGCAGAATGGTTGGCTCTGACTTTCCCTGTTGTCTAACTGGGCTTCTGCACCACCACCACTACACCAGAATGAGGCTCCTGATTGCTAACAATGTCATTCAGTGAGTTCAGTTTCAGGCATCCCCCTATGGACGTTCAGCAGCATTCACTTTTTACAGCTTTCTTGAAACAAGTCTCTTCTTTTGGTTTCTAGCATTCCTTACATTTTTCTGGTTCCTACTTCTCTGTCCCTTTGGCATCAGGGTTCATGTTAACCACATTTTTTTCTTTTTATGCTCTTTCCTTTTGTTACCTTATAAATGGCATGGTTTCAGTTGCCATTCATATGTGATTTATTATATATAATGTATTATATTTATACATAATAATCTGTGTATATATTATATATAATTTTTATATATTATATATTATATGTGTGTGTATATATATATTTTTTCTGGGATCTATTAAATTAAAAGAAAGTGGTGGACAGAATTTTCTCATGCATACTGGCTTTCAAGATACATATCTTGAGTATATATAGATATTTTAATGTATATTATATATTATAATACATATCTTAATATATTTTAATAAATGCATGGGTGGTAGGACTAGAATGGGGTCCAGGCATGCTTAGACAGACTGATGCACAGGGGCAAAGGTCACAGGTTGCATTCCTTTTGTGTCTCTCCCTTTGTCTAGACCTCCTTCCTCTTCCTCTTTCACTCTCCAGAGCTATCGTACATCTGCAGCAGTTAATGATTAAATAGTCCAGAGTTCACAAAGATGAAGAAAACAAACCGTTATGACTTCAAAGTAATAAACAACTGTCTAGAAATTGATGTCCCCCTGAGCTCATACATTAAAAATGGAGCTAACCTCTCCTACAAATGTGCCCCTCATTAGCCCACTTTGGTGTGAGAGGAAAAAAACATTTTATTAGTAGCTGGAAGATGGCTAAAGGCCAGACTGTTTTTCTACTATATAAAATGATGCTTTATTGAATGGTTCATTTGAGATATAGACCACTAGGACAGAAAGAGTGGGAGCACTAGTAAACTGTAGTTTCACAGCCCTAATATAGCAAATGTATTTGTACTCATTCCAGTAGGCGTTGAAATCTATTGAGGATAGAAATATAAAATTGGAAGAGGTAAGGCGAATGAACAGCAGGATAATCTTCCCACTGCCTCGGGCAACAGGCGTAGGAGAGGAATGACACACCCGTACGTCTTCCATAGTAACTGGGATGCTGGAGATATTTCTGTTGTTAATGTTCTTTAATAGGATCTATCACCTTGAAAGCCAGACAAGGACTGAGTTCGTTTTGTTGGCAGAAATGCAGAGTGCATATACTTGATGATTCATTTGTTCCTTCTCTTCGGAGGGCACTTGGCTATTGTTTACAGGTGAGAGATTACCCTGCCCTTTTCAACTTCTGCATATCTGGTTAACTTTCCAAGATTCCAAACAATTGTCTAGAAGACATTACCCACAGTCTTTTTGTAAGTTAATTTGTTATCAATTGTTGTTTATTTCATAGTACCCCATCTTATCACTTTCCACATTGTATCAAAATTATTTTTCTGTGTATATCTATCTGTCTGCTCTCACTGGGCTCTAGAATTGATCAAGAATCAAGCCTTATTATTTTTAACGTTTTGCATGGGGGCATATAGTAAATATGCATTTCTTGAACTAAGCTGCGTGAAAATAGTTTACAAATTCAGAAGAAATAACAATTTTAAAGGTATGAAATGAATTAATTTGAAATTCAATTCAGGGTGGTAGGTTATGGAGAAACTAACATGAAAGAAGCTAGGACGTATTCTTAATGTATTCACCAGCTAGCAGTGACAAAACAATAATAATTTAGTGAGATAATATTGGAAGGGCATAGATATACAATTAGAGAAGTAATCAAAGGTAGTCATTCTGGTTGCAAGTGATAGAAACTTAAATCTAGTCAATTATCAGAAGTAATCATATATCATATCTTATACCATATACTTTTAAAAGTGTCCATCTAAAAAATAAAGTGAAAATTCAGGTGCAGCTTAGACAGCTACATATATTATACCAACTCTCCTTAACCTCATGAAGAGATACAGAAGAAAGGAAATGAATCAAGAAAATCCAGAGACTCCTCATTAGTAACTCCAACACTGAAGTTAAGTCAAATGGGTATGATTATGCAGCCAATGGAATCATGGTGGAAAACTTCTTTTAAGTAGAAATTCTTAATTAGAACCATTGTGGTCTTATTAGAATCAGTAAAATTCTCTAGGACTCTCCTTTTTCTAGGTCTTCACAGTGAAATTGTGGAATAATCTGAAGGTCAGTTTGTCCCATCACCCTAGATAATGATGTCCTGCTTACTCTTCTCCTGACTGATGAAGCCCAGTAGAAAAATTGTAGAAGAAACGCAGAGTCAGGCTGTACCAGAAAGGCTTCACTTCATCTTAGTGTCATGTACCTCTCCTTTCTCTCCTTTGTTCTTAATTTAGAAGTGTAAAATGAACAAAAATTTCCAGTTCTTAGTTTAAGGGTTGGAATATAATACAGAGATTTCCTGAAACAAAGTACGTCACCCTCTATTAAAATAAACCAAAATCATCAGATTGGGCTACCCAGTTGAAATATAAAACATGATAAAACAATTGCATTGCAACTGTCTAAACATTTCAGGAAAAAAAAATTTAAATGAGAATGTAATAAAAAACACAAAAAATTAGAGAGTCAGCATAGAATAAGCTTAACTCAAAGAATACAAATTCAAACATTCAATGAATACTAGATGTGATAGAACATAGTAGTTAATTAAAAAACTTATGGAATGTATATT
>VMDR010030015.1:0-12543 GCA_007922815.1 Macrotus californicus
CCTCCACTCACCCCTTAGCCCCCTTTCCCCTCTGATTATCACCACACTGTTGTCTGTGTCTATGTGTTGTAGATGTTTTTGGCTGAATCCTTTTACCATCTTTCAGCCAGTCCTCCAACCCTTCTCTCTTCTGACAGCTGTCAATCTGTTCAATGTATCCATGCCTCTGTTTCTATTTTATTCATCAGTTTATTTTGTTCATTAGGTTCCACATATAAGTGAAATCATATGATATTTGTCTTTTTCTGACTGACTTATTTCACATAGGATAATAATCTCCAGGTCCATCCATGCTGTGATAAAAGGTAAGATTTCCTTTTTTATATAGCTGAGTAGTATAAATTGTCTAAATGTACTTATGAGTAGATAAAAAATATACTGATAGGCACTCTGGCTATTTCCAGATCTTGGCTATTGCAAGTAATGCTGCAAGAAACATGGTGCATATATTTTTTTGAATTCATGTTTTGGGTTTCTTCAGATACATCCCCCTAAATGGATTGCTGGGTTATAAGGCAGTTCCATTTTTAATTTTTTGAGGAAACCCCACCTGCTTTCCACAGTGGCTGCACCAATCTTCATTCCCACCATCAATGCACGAGACTTCCTTTTTCTCCGCATCCTTGCCATCACTTGTTTGTTGATTTTTGATGACCGCCATTCTGGCAAGTGTGAGGTGATATCTCGCTGTGGTTTTGATTTGCATTTCTCTGATAATTAGTGACCTTGAACATCTTTTATATGTCTATTGACTATCTGTGTGTCCTCTTTGGAGAAGTGTCTATTCAGGTCCTTTGCCCATTTTTTAACTGGAATGTTTGTCTTCTTGGTGTTGAGTTATATAATTTCTTTATAAAGAGCCATCCAGTTCTTGGCTACCACTATCAACTCATTTCCTTTAACTTTACCCCTCACTCACTTTGCTCCTGTCATGTCGACTTTTAAAAAATCTGTCCTGCCCTGGCCATTGTGGCTCCATTGGTTGGATCATCATCCCATAACCAAAAGGTTGCAGGTTCAATTACCAGTACCTATGCTGCAGATTCAGTCCCCAGTCTGGGTACATACAGGAGGCAACCAATCAATGCTTCTTTCTCGCATTGATGTTTCTCTCTCTCCCTTCCTCTGTTTCTAAAAAGCAATGACAAAAATGTTCTTGGGTGAGGATAAAAAACAATCTGTCCTTTTGATGTATCAAGCTCATTGTCAGTTGGGGGCACTTGAACTTATGATTGCTTCTGTTTATGATCTTACTCTCCAGATCTTCCTAGAGCTCTGTGCTTCCCAAAATTCAGGTGTCACACCAAACCTAGATGTCACCTCAGAGAGGCTATGTCTACATACTACATAACACCCTATTTTATCTTCTTTATAGCACCTATCCATAAGTAAAATAAAAAAATAATAAATTTTGTTTGTAGAACTATTAGTTCCATAAGAACAGGATTTGGGAATTTGTAATTCCCAATGCCAAATGAGTACATAGTATATTTTTAATAAATAACCTCTGAATAAATGAATGAATGACCACCTGGACACAGGAGAAGGGGATCAAGAGATCTGCTGGAGCATGTGTCTTACAGGACTGCCTATTCTCTGCTCCCAAATCTCCTATACTGGGCAGTGGTTCTCAACCTCAGCTGCATATTGGAATCATCTAGAGTCTCACTGAAGCCTGAGTCCAACTCCCAGGAATTCTGTTGTAATTTGCTGGAGTGTGGCCTAGGTGACAAGACTTGTCAAAGCTTCCCAGGTGATTATTATGTACACCCAATTGAGAACCAATTATTAGGTGTTACTGAAAATGAAGTTATTTTTTTCTTGGGCCTCGTGTGACTCTTTGTTAAATAAATTGAGACTAATTAATTCTAATACTTGATAATCACTAAAGATATCCCTTAAAATACTTGGTTTAAAGAAAGTTCTTGGGCTGGCTGGATAGCTCTGTGGGTAGAGCAGCGACCCGATACATAGAAGTTGCAGTTAGATCCTGGGTCAGGGCACACACAAGAATCAATCAGCGGATGCATGGATGGATGGAACAACACATGGAGCTCTCTTTCTCTCTCTTTCTCCTTTCTTCTCTCTCTAAAATAAATTCTTAAAAATTAAAAAAATAGAAAGAAAGAAAGATCTGGACTGCTCATGTTTACCTTAAAGATCAAATTCCCATTGACTGGTGGGAACATTTTGGTTTAGAAGATACATGGAGCTTTTGTTAGAAGAAAAAATAGAGTTGACATATAAGCTGAATTCAGAATTTTCCACATTAGTGTCTTTCTTGGTCATTTTATATTAAAGAAGGATCAGGAAGTAACTTAACAATCTTCCTGGGAACAGGAATAGATTTTGACATTTTGAAGGTCACATCTCTACCCCCAATGGAAGCATGTAGGAAACTGAGCTAGGTTTATTTCCTAAGCCCATCTCTTAGGTAACATGGGGAAAGTACCAATGGCACTGGTGGGCACTGTGGAGGATGAGGCTGTTTGAAAAAATAATTAAAAGAGTAAAACCCTGTCTTCAAAGGAAATCAAACTGTAATCCCAGTTTCTAAAGCTGATCAAAGTGGAGTAGGTCAGCTTGAAGTAGAGTTTGTTGACTGCTTCACACAATCCCTACCCCTAATACAGGCTGCTTCACACAATCCCTACCCCTAATGGCTCTAGAGGGCTGAAGCTTAGGCCTCTGCCAGACTCAACTTGAAAAACACTCTTCCAGATGATGCTTTTGGGAGTGGCAATTATATCTCTCTCCTGGTTAAGAAAATACACCACAAGAGAAATTAAAATAAGTAGTTAAGGGTATTTACTATGGTTTCTTTTGTATCAGGATTAACCGGGTTAGCCCCTTTCTAAGAACACTTCCATATACATGAGCATGAGCTAGGGACCTGAGAAAAAGGCAGGCTCTCACTCAGTGGACCTTGGGTGAGACCCGAGGTCTGCATTTCTCATGAGCTCCCAAGAGCTGCCAATGCTTTGAATACCAGGGCGTCAAATCTCAATTCATACGTGAGAATCCTGCAGAAGACTTATTAAAAATGCAGATCTTGGAGACATACATATCCTGGAGCTTCTGGATGCAACCCTCTGGTTGTGGGTCTGGAAGCCTTTGTTTTTAACAAGTTCCACGGGTTTTTTTGGTGTTTGCTAAATTTGAGAACTATGCTCTAGCATGTGTCTGCCTACATGTCTTAGCCTCCAGGAACCCAGGAAGAGAGCCTGAGACTCAACAGGTGCCAGGGCTGGAAGGGTGTTTAGAGATCATCTAGTCCAACCTTAAAGAGCAACCAGTTCTGTCAGATGTCACTGCCAGCTGGCAGCAGGGCAGAGTGAGCACCAGAAGGGAAGTATCTGCCTTCCGAACTCCCAGGTTTCCCCAGAACACCACAGGCCTTCTTTGTCATTGCTTCTCTGTCTGTGCTGCTTCCTGAGACCAGAGGGCATTTCTCTCTTGTCTTCTGTTGTGTTTCCAAAGCCAAACACAGTGCCTGGCACAAGGAATGTGCTAAGTAACTCGTACTGTTGTGTATTCCAGCTACATTTATGCCTAATCAATTATCTTCAAATTTTCTGAGATTCCCAGATAAAATATCAAAGTTTTCATAAAAGTCTGAACATGACAATTCATAGCCCTAGAATTTAGCTCTGGCTCCAACTTTTACTAAGTGTATGATCTTGGGAATTTTGTTCAACTGCTCTGAGCCTCAGTTTCCTTATCTGTAAATTAGAGACATCAACAGATCTATGTTGTGAGGTTTTGTGAATATTTAATTGGTCAATGCCTGTAAAATGTTTACCATGGTGCCTAGTACATAGTGTGTGCTAAATTCAGTGATAGCTAGCTCTCTAGGTTACAAAAGCAAGGTAACGGATTCCATCAGTCACATCAGAAGCCACAACAGCAGGACCCCTTTTCAACTGCCAATCCTTGCGAGTTGGAAGTGGATCGTCTTTGAAATGAGCATGTGTAATACATAGATTGTAGGTCTGGAGGGAACAAATTGAGTTTGCTTAGCTTCTCAGGAGACCTTTTCTACACCATGAGGTATGTACCCCTTGCACAGTACAGTGGTTACTGATATACTGAGGAACCAATTGACAAGATGGCAGGAGGAGTGCATGGGCCCTGGGATTGTCTCCATAGGTTCCAAATGTTGAGTAACCAGTTTAGAGTTTGGTGCAACAGATTTGAGCAGCGTGTTTCAATCTTTGCTAAGAGAGTGTAGCAAATGGATTTCAGCTTGATTACTAAATGAAGGATTGTGCTTTTCGAATGCATGCCTCAGGATTTCACTGGGAGAAGCAGGGCTGGGTGATCATTACTATCAGGAAGTGTGTTTTCTTCACATGCCCCAAGTTTTCCAAACACTTCTGATTTTCAAACATTCTGCTCTGTTCTATGACTAAAATTCTACCTGCCTGAGCAGATGTGCTGATTTGGGCAGGGGGGAGGGGCAGTACTTGGGAAAATATGGCCACCATAGCCTGATATTAAGATCACATCAAAGATTTGTGGTAGTTGTGGAAAAACTACTTTATATTGTAAGTAGTTATGATTTCCCCTTTACCTCAGGAATGAGTCAGACTTTCTTCAGTTGTAAGTGAGAGAAACTAACTCATACTGATTTGGGTAAGAAGGGAATTTCCTGGTAACTGAGAAGTTCAGAGGATCCATGGCTGGCTGGATGCAGACTCTCAGTCAGTGACCCAGAGAAGCCACCACTCTTCACCTCCTTACTCTCATTTCCCTGTGTTGATTTTATTCTTGAGTGGGCTCCCTCTTTGGGTGACCTGGGCTCATGCCCTGCCTGCTTGGCATCCATACAGAAAGAAAGTGATTTTCCAAAGTGTTTAAGCAGAAGCTCTGAAAATTCCCTCTGGCTGGACCTGGGTCATTCACCCCCTCAAGCTCACCAGTCAAGGAACTGGCCTCAGCAGCACCCGAAGACTCCCCAAAGGAACCGAGACATTGATATCATAAGAGGAATGCATGGACCCAGGGCTGGGAAATGCAGTAAATATCCTTACTTCCTTTTTCTCTGAGTCAGGATTCTATTTCCCATTACTGTTTTGCCCAGTTTTCCTAAAATAAAATTCTCCCACACACCATTGTCAATTGCCCACTTGCTCACAAAGGATGTGCATTTGGCCTCCCTTTACTTTTCTGCTGTACCACATGAACCTCAGCAAGGTCCCGCTTTTCTAGCTGTTGCCTGTCTCTCTCCATGTGATTAAATGTCACTTTGAGATTTTCTTTTTGTCACATTGGCTCCCTTTTGCCTCCATAATCTGCCTAAGTTTGTCACTAAACTCTTGCAATCCCTTTATCACTGTGGAAGGAAGGACAATGCCCATAGCTGTAGGCAGCCAGGAAGAGCTTCTCCTGGGATTTCCTGGAAACATGTATGCAATTTTTCCACTATATGCAGCATCTGGCAAGCTGCAGAATGGGTCCACAGGTCATCTTCATCCACCAGAGCAAGTATACCAAGAATGATTTGCTTCAATCCAATTTGAAAATTGCACTTAAAAGACTAATTATATGTGAATTTGCAAATGAGAATTGCTACCCTTGTGTAGAGCAATTTACTTTATTAAATGAGAGATGACATGGTGTCTGTTATATACTTAGCACATTAAGGTTCACTGTTACATAGGTTGTGAAAAACCTCCAAGACTAACCAGTGCTCAATGGATAGCTAAATGCCTCAAGATTTAGAAAGACTCAGGCAGCAAAAAAGCAACATTTTAATTAAATGTACATTGTCGTTCAGCACAGTGCATCAGAGCCTCCTACAGGGTTTGTTTTAAAAATTAACATTTATTGAATGCTTACTGAGTGTCAGACACTGGGCAGAACCCAGTCACTTCTCCAAACACCCGATAGGGAAGGTACTGTTATTATTCTCATTTTATAGTTAAGGGAACTGAGGAACTCTGAGGTTAACTGACTTGTATTTGGTGGCATAGCTGAACTATGAGAGAATTTTAGATCACTGAACTCCAGACCCCAAGCTCTGACACACTATGTAGATCTGATACGATAATCAGTTTGGCTATTTAGAAATTATCCATGGATACTTGTTTTGGGGGGGATTTTTAAACTTTATTTTTAAGAATATTTTTAGGTTCACCAAAATTGTGAGAAAAGTACAGAGATTTCCCAAATACCCCCATCCCCACACACATATAGCCTTCCTCATTATCAACATTCCCCATTAGAGTGGTACAATTGTTGACATTGACAAATCATTACCACCCAGAGTCCACAGTTTACATTATGGTTCACTCTTGGTGGTGTGTGTTCTATGGTTTGGACAAATGTAAAATGACAAGTATCTATAACTATGGAGATCATGCAGATTATTTTCACTAAAGATCCTCTGTGCTCCACCTATTCATCCCTTCCTACTTCTTCTCACCCAACCCCCGCAACTACTAGTATTTTTACTGATTCTTTTGCCTTTTCCAGATGTCCCAGAGTTTGAGCCACACAGTATGTGACTTTTTCAAATAGGTTCCTTTCACTTAATATATATTTAAGGTTCCTCCAAGTCTTTTCATGGCTTAATAGCTCACTTCTTTTTAGTGCTGAATCATATTCCATTGCCTGGTTGTAGTGCAGCTTACTTCTCTGTTCACCTACTGAAGAATATCTTGGTTGCTTTCAAGTTTTGTCAATTATGAATAAAGCTGCTATAAACATCGTGTGCAGGTCTTTGTGTGGACATAAATTTTTAACTTTTAAGGGTAAATATCAAGGAGTATGATTAATGGATCTTTTGGTAAAGAGTATGTTCAGTTTTGTAAAGAAACACAAACTGTTTTTGAAAGTGGCTATGCCGTGTTGTATTCCTGCAAACAATAACGAGAATTTCTGTTGCTCCACATCCTGGTCAGTATTTGGTGTTGTCAGTGTCCAGATTTTGGCCATTCTAATAGGTGTGCTAGCCTGATGTTTTTAAAATATAAATGTTCATTAAATATGTATTGTATGTCTTCTAAGTGCCAGACACTAGGTGCATGATGCAATACTTTGAGATTTTTTGAGAAATGACTCCCAGATAGCACCTGAAATGAAAAGTAATAACTAATACCTATTAGTTGCTTACTAAGTGCCATGCCTTGTGTTAAGCATGTTTTCATTCTCTTATTTATTTAATCCTCATACAGCCTCCCAGAGTTAGACACCACCTCCATTTTAGAATAAGAAAACCAAGGCTTTGAGAAGAAAAAACACTTGTGTACAGCCATCCAGTCAGAGACAGCACTGAGAGTTGAGTCCAGGTACTTTGGCTCTTTGGCCTTTGCTTTGACCTCTATGCCATGCCACACCATGCCATGACATGCAAGACCTTAGCAATCCCTGGCCAGAACCAATGATGCCCCATTAGAACCCAATCCATTTTGTACTTGGTATTCCTCAATTATCTCACAACAGAGTTTCCCCCTTTTGTTTTTTAAGCTATCACCTAATAAAACTTTAAATGGTAGATATTTCATTTTTTAAATTCACTTGCAAAAGGACAAAATTTCTGTTAAGTAAGAGTTTGTTACATTACCAAGGGATGTAACAGAATGTACATTATTGATTCATTAAAGAAATTTCCTAAGAGGCTGCTGGTGTCAGGCTCTATGCTAGGCACTGAGATGCATGGTGTGACACAGACAGTACCACAAGAGTGAATGCAGTTTGGTGATAAAGATATGTGATAGAGATACAGATAGGTGTAAGGCAATGTTTTGAGTTTTGAAGTAGTGGGTATGCCAAAGTGTAAAGGAGCTTAGTTTTAGCTACCCATGATAGCTGACACACTGGGTCTTCTCCAGCAGGGAGTAGAAGACTTGTTCTCTAGTCAAAGGGTCAAGTTTTGCAAAATATTGTCTGCTTAGCAAAGAAACCTTTGAGATTTAAACAAACAATGGGTTAACTGAGGGTAAATAACATTGGTTCAGTTGTGCCACAGTGTCACAAGTCTCCTATCTAGCTATTCTACCACCTTAGTTGTTGGCATTTCATATTCATGTATTTTTATCTCATTGTCACAAGATGGCTGCTGTAGCTCCAAACATCAAGGTAAGAAGTGGACAAGGGAGTGGTAGTGGAAAAGATTTTTCCTGTAGTGGCACTGTGTTTTTATTAACAAAGAGGAAAACCTTTTCCCAGAAGTCTCCCAGAAGACTTTATCACCTTATAACGCAGAACTGAATTACATAATAACACTAAAAAAGAATGGGAGGCTCTCTGCTCCTCCTGTTCAACAGACATCCGCGTCTTCCTGCACAGTGCCAGCCTCAACCCTGAGACACGATGGTGAAGATCGGAGTGAACAGATTTGGCCGTATTGGGCGCCTTGGTCACCAGGGCTGCCTTTTACTCTGGCAAAGTGGACGTTGTCGCCATCAATGACCCTTTCATTGACCTCAACTGCATGGTCTACATGTTCCAGTATGATTCTACTCATGGCAAGTTCAAAGGCACAGTCAAGGCTGAGAACGGGAAGCTTATCATCAATGGAAAGACCATCTCCATCTTCCAGGAGCGAGATTCCACCAACATCAAATGGGGTGATGCTGGTGCTGAATATGTTGTGGAGTCCACTGGTGTCTTCACCACCGTGGAGAAGGCTGGGGCTCACTTGAAGGGTGGAGCCAAGAGGGTCATCATCTCTGCCCCTTCTGCGGATGCCCCCACATTTGTGATGGGTGTGAACCAAGACAAGTATGACAACTCCATGAAGATTGTCAGCAATGCCTCCTGCACCACCAACTGCCTGGCTCCCCTGGCAAAGGTCATCCATGACAACTTTGACATCATGGAGGGACTCGTGACCACAGTCCATGCCATCACTGCCACCCAGAAGACCGTGGAGGGACCCTCTGGCAAGTTGTGGCGTGATGGCCAAGGGGCTGCCCAGAACATCATCCCTGCTTCCACTGGTGCTGCCAAGGCTGTGGGCAAGGTCATCCCTGAGCTGAACGGGAAGCTCACTGGCATGGCCTTCCATGTCCCTACCCCCAATGTGTCAGTTGTGGGTCTGACCTGCTGCCTGGAGAAAGCTGCCAAATATGATGACATCAAGAAAGTAGTGAAGCAGGCATCAGACAGCCCCCTCAAGGGCATCCTGGGCTATACCGAGGATCCAGTCATCTCCTGTGACTTTAACAGTGACACCCACTCCTCCACCTTCGGTGCTGGGGCTGGCATTGCCCTCAATGACCACTTTGTCAAGCTCATTTCCTGGTATGACAATGAATTTGGCTACAGCAACAGGGTGGTGGACCTTGTGGTCCACATGGCCTCCAAGGAGTAAGAGCCCCCTGGACCACCAGCCCCAGTGACAGGAAGAGAGACCCTCAGCTGCTGGAGAGTCCTTGCCCCAAATCGATCCCCCAACACACTGAGAATCTCCCGACCTCCAGTTTCCATCCTAGACCCCCTGAAGAGGGGAGGGGCTTAGGGAGCCCTGCCTTGTCATCCACCATCAATAAAGTTCACTGCACCCCCCCCCAAAAAAAAAAGAATGGGAAACAAGCAAGTGTTCAGCTTTTTTCTTTCTTTTGGGCAAAGTAGACAAGGGACGCAGAAATGGTTCTGCATTATCTAATCAATAGTTTCTGCCACAATGTGAAAGAGTATGACATCACATCCTTAACCATATATCTGAGTGTTGTGACCAACCATTTGTGACCACACAATCATTAACTGGTCAGTTAGTTGGAGTTAATCATATAGAATTGGGTCACATATTGATGGCTGGGGAATTCCTGCCTTGTTGCTCATTAGTTTTGAAAACTCTTGCCAAAGAAATTTAATGGACTGAACTTTGGCTTATCAGTTTAAGGCAAACTTTTTCATAACCTAGGGCTGGAAAATATATTCCAAAATTAGCTTCCAGGACTTTCCTTCAGACTAGGTAGCAATCTAGGCTGAACTCTGTACAGCTTTTAATGCTTGTGTCAAATTATAGCTTATGTGCTATGGTCAGTGCTGGCTATATAATTTGTGAAGCTCCATGCAAAAATAAAATGTAGGGCTCCTTGCTTAAAATTTTTCAAGAATTTCAAAATGGCAAGAGCAAAGCACTAAAGCAAGCACAGGGCCGTGTGCAACCGCACAGATCACACGTCCACAAATTCAGCCCTGGCTGAGGGTGACTGGTTCACTGCTGAAGCCTGGATGCAGAGGAGGCCAAACTTAAGTGATTGGCTACAGATGTGGGGTCTTCTCCTCAAAGGTGTAGCATGATGGTTAAGAGTTCACACTTTTGAATAGGCCTGGTCTGTATTCTAATCCTAATGCTGCTACCTAATTGCTCAATGATTTTGGAAAATTCTTTAGTCTTTCTGTGATTCAGCTTTCTCTTCTATAGAAAAGTGGCAGTATTATCTGTTTTGTATATTATTGAAAGGAGTAAATTGAATGATGGATGTTATGTTTTGATTGTACCACATTACTGGTATGTGTCTATACTACAACCTCAATGGAGGGTTGCTATGACCCGTCAATTTTGCTTATTCAGAAACTCAGTTTTACCATGTTAGACTGAGTATATTACACTCTAAAGGCAGATCCTTGCACATGAGACTCACAAGAGAATGATTTATAAATTAGAATATCCATTTCTTCATATGTAAAGAATTGGTTGGACTTGATGTGAATCTAACATCAGTTCTCATTCAGAACCCAGTTTGGAAACAATGTTTACTTTAATAAGTTGCTTTTGAGCACAAAATTAGTATTTTCCTCAGATGTATGTGTCCACGTTTTCAAGGCCAAATACAGTTGATATCTTCTGAATTTAGCCAAGGTTTCCTTTTTGTAAGACTTGTCAGAAACTTCAGCATGTTTATGAGTTCTGTGAACGCCCAAAAAGATCTCCAAATTTACCCAAGCATGCATTATCGGATCAATGTATGGATTCACTTTAGTAAGCATTGAACATAAACAGAGTAATATTTACCTATTTACTTTTTAAAAAGCTGATCATTTAATTGGACAAAATTGTCAATGACAAATGGAGATGTAAAACTCTGCCAGCTGTAGTGAATATGTAATCATTGTGAAATCATATTTTTACATGCTCAAAAACTTGTTAATAGTGCCTGATGTTGATCATCATTGCAGACTGAAGAATTAGACAGACATGGTGAAAACAGCATTTCAAAATGACTTTATATAATTCATCCATATTAATGCTGGTATTAGAACCACCATTTCACTTAGATAGCAAAAGTCTGTCTAAAGAGTTGATTACTGTCCTAAGTTTAGTTTTGATTTTCATTTACTTTTCAAATATGCCACAGTTTAGTTGGCAGGAATTATTGTAGTTTGGGCATTTTTTAATTGCAATTATATTTTTCAATTACAGTTTATATTCAATATTATTTTATATTAGTTTCAAGTGTACAGCATAGTGGTTAGACAATCATATACTTCACAGAGTGGTCCCTCTGATATTCCAGCACCCACCTGACACCACACATAGTTATTACAATATTATTGACTATATTCCCTATGCTGTACTTTACATCTCCCTGACTATTTTGCAACTACCAATCTGCACTTAATTCCATCACACCTTTTTCATTTGGTCCCTCAATACCCCTCCTCTCTGTCAACCATCGATCTGTTCTCTGTATCTATAAATCTGTTTTTATTTTGTTTGTCTATTTTGCTCTTTAGATTAAATATAAGTTAAATTGGATGGTACTTGTCTTTCTCTGTCTGGCTTATTTCACTGAACATAAAATCCTTTAGGTCTGTTCATGCTGTCACAAATGGTAAGATTTTGTCCTTTTTTATGGTTAAGTAATATTTCATTGTATATACATATGTACCACCACTTTTTTAACCACTTGTCTATTGATGAGCATTTGAGAAGCTTTCATGCCTTGGCTATTGTAAACAATGCTGCAATGTGCATAGGGAGGCATACATTCTTTCAAATTAGTGTTCTGGGTTTCTTCAGATGTATACCCACAAGTGGAATTGCTGGATCATAGCAGTTCCATTTTTAATTTTTTGAAAAAGCTCCATACTGTTTTCCATGGTGGTTGCACCAATCTGCATTCCCACCAACAACGCATAAGGCTTCCCTTTTCTTCACATCCTTGCCAACACTTGTTATTTGTTGATTTATTGATACTAGTCATTCTGACAAGTGTAAGGTGACATTTCATTATAGCTCTAATTTGCGTTTATCTGATGATTAGTGACCTTTTCATATATCTATTGGTCATCTGTGTGCCCTCTTAGGAAAAGTGTCTTTTCAGGCAGGTCCTCTGCCCATTTTTTAAGTTGGATTGTTTGGGAGTATTTTTTGGTACTAAGTTGTATGAATTCTTTATAAATTTTGGATATTAACCCCTTATAGGATATATCATTGGTAAATATCTTCTTTTATTCATTAGGTTGCCTTTTCATTTTGTTGATGGTTTTCTTTACTGTGCAAAAACTTTTTAGTTTGATGTAGTCCTCTTTATTTCTTCTTTTGTTTCCCTTACCTGAGGCAATACATCAGAAAAAAAACATTGT
>VMDR010030016.1:0-12518 GCA_007922815.1 Macrotus californicus
TCGTTGATTTTCTGTCTGGAAGATCTATCCATTGATGACAGTGGGGTGTTAAAATTCCCAACTATGACTGTATTTCTGTTGATCTCTCCTTTTGTGTCCATCAAGATTTGTTTCATATATTTAGGTGCTCCTATGTTGGGTGCATAAATGTTTACTAGGGTGATATTCTCTTCTTGGATTGTTCTCTTTGTCATTATGTATTGATCTTCTTTGTCTCTTACCATAGCATTGATTTTAGAGTCTATTTTGTTGGATATAAGTACTGCTAACCCAGCTTTTTTCTTTCTTTTCCATTTGCATGAGATATCTTTTTTTCATACTATACTTTTAGTTTGTGTGTACCTTTCAATCTGAGGTGGGTCTCTTGGAGGAAGCATATTATATGGGTCTTGTTTTCTTATCCATTCAGCTACCCTGTGTCTTTTGGTTGGAGCATTTAAGCTATTTACATTTAAGGTGGTTATTGATACATATGTGTGTAGTGCCATATTATTGTTAGACTGTTTTCCTCTGCTTTTTCTTTTCTTTTTCTCTTAAAGCAAACTCTTTAAGATTTGTTGCAATACTGGTTTGGTGGTATCAAACTCCTTTACCCTTTTCTTGTCTGGAAAGCTCTTTATTTTCCCTCAATTTTAAATGATAGGTTTGCTGGATAAAGAAGCCATGATTATAGGCCTCTATTTTTTACCACCTTAAATATTTCATGCCAATCCTTTCTGGCCTGTAATGTTTCTGTTGAGTAATCAAATGCCAGTCTAATTGGTGCTCCCTTGTAGGTAACTACCTGGTTTTCTTTTGCGGCTTTTAGGATTGTCTCCTTGTCTTTAAGCCTTGTCATTTTAATTATGATGTGTCTAGGTGTGGGCCTCTTTGAGTCCATCTTCTTTGGGACTCTCTGTGCTTCTTGTACTTGTGTGTTTTTTTTCTTCACCTGATTAGGGAAGATTTTGGTCATTATTTCTTCAAATAGGTTCTTGATCCCTTGCTCACTCTCTTCTCCTTCTGGTATCCCCATGATGTGGGTGTTGTTATGCTTAATGTTGTCTCAAAAGTGTCTTAAACTCTCCTCATTTTTTAAAAATTCTTTTTCCTTTATGCTGTCCAGCTGGGGTGTTTTTTCCTACCTTGTATTCTAAATTGCTGATTCAATCTTTGGCTTCATCTAACCTACTTTCTATTCCTTGCAGTGCATTATTTATTTAAGATATTATATTATTTGTGACTGGTCCTTCTTATGGTTTCTATGTTTTTTTTTATGCTATTGATTATCCTTATAATCATTACTCTAAACTCTATATTTGATAAATTGCATGCCTCCATTTTGTTTGGCTTTTCTTCTGGAGAATTCTCGTTCTTTCATTTGGGACCTGTTTCTTTGTCTTCCTATTTTGTCTGCTTCTTTGTGTTTATTTCCATGTTTTAGGTAGATCTGCAAGACTCTAGCACAGCCTCTGTCAGACACTGCCTGTGCCTGGCCCTGGGCTACCTATTTGGATCTATCAGCACTCCACAGCTTGTGGCTTCCTCTGCTGGGCCTGGGTGTGTTCAGAAAGAACCAAGCTGTTCATCAATTCAGGCTTTAACCAGCACTGGGCCTGGGAGGATCAGATGAAGTCACCTTTCTGATTCACCTGTGCCTGAAAGCTTTTTGTTAGGCTTAATCACTAAAAGTGCCCCCAACTGCATTCCTCAGTAACTAGGCTTCAGCTCCACAGGGTGGGGCAACATCATTTTTATGGGTGGTGCTGTAGTTCCCCCAAGACTGATGCCACATGGAGGGGAGTGTTCTGCATGAGAACAATGGAGAAGCAATTGTATCTTAAGTCATCTCCCCCGCCGGTATCATTGCCAACAGATAACTTCTGTTAGTGGTTTTAGGTATTTCTTGAGCTTCATTGAGCTATAGTTGAGAAATACATTTGTAAGATATTTAAATTGTACCTTGTAGTGATGTGATGTACATACAGTTTCTCAATTCTTTTAGTTGTTTTAGCTAGTCTGGGCCAAAAAGAGCAGGTTTGAAAACCAAAAGCAGTTTTGAAATTTTAAAAAACAGAAGCTGTTTATTCAATCTCAAGTGCCATGTCTGATCCTGTGGCACATTTGTGGGATAATACAGGTTTGAAATGAAAATTGAATCCAGAAGTCAGTAACGCTGAAAATGTAGAGCCTCAAGCAGAGATTGTGTCTGTCTTTGAACTTCAGATTAACTACTGACTAATCCGCTGGCCCCTGCAGTCATACACTGAGACAACTGAATTGAAGGATAGGGAAAGGTGAAGGCTCAAAGCTCAAGTGATAAGATGCTGCTGGGTGAAATACATGTTTTAACTAGGATAATAAATTAATTCCATTGGCCCAGCATTATCTTGCATTCTGATATTTCAGCAGCAACTTTCTACATCAAGCATATATTACATTTTGTTTGACATTACCTTCCTCCTTGCCCTTGAGACTTCAGTAAGTAAATGAAGACTTAAACACAGGAAAAAAGAGAATGGAAGAGTAAATCAGGTGATCCCACCGAGACTGGCCACCAACCCCTTCTCTTGTACTCTCACTGCCGTCTAGTAACTAATCTATGGATCTTATTCCAGTTTCTCCAGTTGTCCTTCTGATGTCTGTCTTCTCCTTCAGGGCCCACTTTGCACTTAGTCATCTGTCTCCTCAGTAACCTGCGGTACGGGACAGTTTATCAGCGTGTCTTCCATGGTTCTCAGGAGATAGTGTCTAGGACTGAATTCCAAGTGGTGTTCCAACAAATGCCTTATGTAGAGATAGATACTGGCTCTGCTCATGAGGAATTTTCAGTCTATGACTGTTTTGAACAGAACCGTATTCAGAGGACACGTCAAAGATTTAAATCTGACTATGAGCAGAAAAGCACTCCTGGTACCAACAGGTCCAGCATCTCAGTCCTCATGTGAGAATGGGGTCCACATTGAATTCTATAACCAAACTCAGGTTCGGCTGCCTGCCGCAATAAAAGCCAAACTTGTGAGACAGTGGGTGGTGGGAAAGGAAATCGGTTTATTCAAATGCTGGTCACCTGAGAAGATGGGGGGCTCTCGTCCCAAAGCCTATCTTAACATCTCAGTGCAGGCTTAGGTTTTTAGAAGGAGGGGCAGGGAAAGTAGAAGGAAGAGGCCAAAGGGAGGAGGTTGAGAGTTCCCAGTTGAGGGATCTGTGTGTAAGTCAACAGTCCATTCAGATAACTGGTTGAAAGTCAGCAAATCTCCCCAAGCTGGAACACCTGAAGATCGGAGTCTGTCTCCCCTGAATTCAGCTCCTACGATTCTCAAGCAAACAGGCCGCTTATCTGCAGGCACACATGGGCCAGAGTCAGCATCCACAGAAACAATGTCGGAAGAACGGTGGGGCGGGTTACAGTCCCCCGCTGTTACAGAATCCCCAGTATTTTCAGCACTAGCCCAGAACAGGGAGAGAGGAGAGGAGGGGTAAGTATTCCAGAAGGGGAATGTGTTTCTATTTTTGTCACATGACTTTCTCTCTCGCTTTTGAATTTAATGAAATAAGCATGATTGGCAAAGCTGAAGCCCCCTCTGACCATCCCCTGTAGCCTCGTTCCTCGCTCTCACACTGTCAGGGGAGCATATATTTCCAGACCGTTTGTGTGTGCGTGTGTTGAAAATTCACGTAACAATATATTATAACATTCTCAATCTTTTTTGGGAAATCTCAGGCCTTCAGAGAAGCAACAGAAATAGAACTACAAATCATCATACACTCTACCTCTAAATTAATCAATGTTTACATTTTGCTACATTTGTTTTATCCCTCTCTTCTATTTGTTTACTTTTAAAACATCAAAATGAATACTTCAGCCTAAAAAGGACAATCTCCTACATGACCACAATATAATAGATTATAAGAGTCGTGAAAAATAACATTGATATTATACTCTTATTGAATACATGATCCTCATCCAAGTGTCTGCCACTCTTCACAATAATTCTTTTATGTTTATTTTTGTTTATGTGTTTACTTTGGATTCAAATCCAGTCAAAACTCACTCATTTCATTTGGCGTCTCTCTCTCTCTCTCTCTCTCTCTCTCTCATCTTTTATTACATGATCTTTTTAAAGAATCTGTCGTCTTTTCAGACCCTCTATCTTATCACACTCACAAGGTGGTTTTTTGCCTCCTTACGAGAGTTTCGAGATGCATCTACTGAATGCCCTGGGTCGTTCCCTGTAGCATCTGCACAGATTTTATCCATACTCAGGGCCCTTAGTGCTCTGAGCAGCTGGTGTCTCTGACCATTTATGTTCCTATGTGTGACCTTCTCTTGTCCCCTCTGGCACATCCTCATCAGGCAGAATGAAACAGTCCAGGACATGCAGCTCCTGGCCTCTGCTGACTCTCACCAATGTCCTGAGGCAGCTGCTCTCCGTGGAGTCCCCGCAGGCCCTGCACCATCCCCGGGGCTGCTACACCGTGGAGGACGGCCAGCACCTGCGGGCTGACAGCGGCACAGAGGAGCAGCTGCAGGTCCTGGATGCCAGGGACATCTGCCCTCGGGCTGTGAGCAGCAGGACCCTGGTGGACGTCGCCGCCCTGATCAAGACACACAACCTGTAGCACTGCTGGACAAACCAGGAGGGCGAAGCAATGGTGCCCATGCAGCACTTTGCCCCCTTCACGTGCGGCCTATTTCACAAGGTCCAGATGGACCTCGGCAGCTGCATCACCGGCAGGACGCAGAGGGAAACGTGAACGCCGCCTGTGGGTGAGAGACGCGAGAACGACACTGGTGGGGCAGAGCAGCTGGTGCTGTTGGTCAGCCACGGCCGGGCATCAGGTGCAGGTGCGGGTCCTGGAGACAGAAAAGGTCAGGGCTGCCTGAAAGCGCGTGCCTCACCACAGCCTCTCTTCTCAGCTAGAAGGGGCCCCGCGGGGACGGCAGTGAAGGCCTGTGTGGCAACCCGGAAGACCCCAGCTCCCGATTTGTGGCAGTCCGTTGTCACTTGTGCACAGCAGATGGATTTCCACATCCAGACCCTGGCTTCGTAACTTCCTGTACTTAAAGTTCAAAAGGGAAAATAAAGAAAGATGGTTTTATTGCAATGCTTTTAAGCAGAGATAGAGATTTAAATTGACTCAGGATACCTGTCCTTATTCTTCTGTCCTGACAATTAAGTGATTTTAATGTTATATGATATATATATACATAAAATGAATATACATATATATTAAAATAGGTAATTTTACTATGTCAATAATGCATGGTAAAAAAATGTTTTTCTCTTCCTTTTGTTCTTTTTATCTATTCCTTTTTTTTTTTTAAAATAGACAAACTGTTGCTTGTTGTATTTGTTTGTTGGCTTTTCATTTGAAAGGAATTTTTATTTTTCCTGGCTTTGTTCTCACTCACTAGATCCCCACACTGTGGGACAAACCAATCTGAAATCCAAAAGTCATTAAACCTAATATCCCGGTGATGGAAACAACCCGCTAATGTAGCTGTGTAATCAGCACCAAAATTGAGAATGGTGTGGGGAGCAAAAAGAGTCCAGGCAATTTTCACCTTTGTTCTTGCTTTAAAGAAAAGTGGTTCTTCCCATTTCCCTTGGGTGAACCAAAAACTCAAACGGGGTCACTAGTCTCGGCAATGGGGGGCCCAGGGGCTGTGTGTTTCTGTACACAGGTGGCGGGAATGGTGTCCCGCAGGAGCAGGGGAAAACCTCCTGCCAGATACGCACAACGTCCTGCCCTTCCGGAGCCCTCGGCACGGCCTGTGGTGGAGACTCTAGATGTGACCTCATGGAGCTGTAAGTGACAAAGCTCTAAGTGACCAAATGAGGAATAGTAACATCTCAGGACTCCCTTGAAATAATGGGCAGCAAAAAAGAAAGGAAAGGAGAGGACTAAAAAGGTAACAGTGACTTCGTGGTACTGGGAATAGAGTTCACGATAAAGATGATTTACTTTTATAATGAAAAGAAACATTAGTGAAATAAAACTAAAAATGACAGATACACACGCCAGGAAAGGATGACACCAGCATCAAAACTGTGGTAACCCGAGAAGAGTGGACCCATTTATTTTGTATCAATTTCCTCCCGACGGTGGGCTCCCCTCTCTCCCACGTCAACAGAGCACTTCCCATCCCAGGGATGCACACCAGGCGGCTGGAGCCCAGAGGTGAGGGGTTTGCCTCCGGCAGCAGGCAGCAGCCGTATGTGAGATCCTAGAGCGGGGTTCTGGCTGCTCCAGCCTGGGTCACAGAGCCGCCCTGTGCAAACAGGAAGGTTGAGAGATACAGAGTTGCCTGATGGGCCTGGCCCCCATGACCCTGGGTTGGTGTTGAGAAAGGAGCAGTTCTCCCCAAGAACAGAGCTCTGTTAACAGGAGATACGGGGCTGAGGGAGGGTGCTGAGCCATAAAACAAAATACATTAAGTGTCTTTTATACTTTGGTTTTATGCAGGTGGGATGACGGCACCTACTTAGAAGGTCATGGGCCACCTGGGCTCCTCAACGTTAAAGCCACGCCTAGGAATCACTACAAGCCAACTTTGAAGAGCCTAAGGACCACTGAGCTCACTGTCCCATCTTGAGAAATGCAGTGGGGGACGTTCCAGGGTCACCAGTGCCCTAAGCTCTGGTCAGGCTTAAACTGCCTAGCAAAGCCCCACCATTGGTAGCTGGTTTGACCTTTCACCTCCTGTGGCCACAGTAAGAATCAAAAAGTGCAAGTTCTTAGGAGCTAGAAGAATAGACTTTCATGGGACCCTTTTTCTTAGAGTGCCTTTGAAATGCACTTGGACAACAGGTTCCACATCCCCTCTGGGCGTGCCTGAGGTCCCCATGTGGACAAAAGCACCGCAGGGACACAGAGCTTCTATGACGTGGGCTGGAGGGCATTTCTGGGAGTTCTCACTGGTTCCAAAATCTGGGTCCCACACTTTCAAAAAGGAATCAGAACTCGGGGTGGGAATTGGTGGGGCTTTTTGCAGAAAGAGGCTTACAATGATAACCACAGGCTTCCTGAAAACACAAAGCTGCATTTGGCCCCGTCAGTGTCCAGAGTCCACACAGCCTTACTAAACTCTCGTGGTGTGACCTCAGAAAAGCAAAGAGGACCTGGCTGTTCCTGCAGAAACAGTGGTGAGATGCCAGGCAGGCTGTGGCCCAGAGTGGAGCAGGAGGTCTGAGCTCCAAGGTTCAAGGCCTGCACTCAGAGCACAAAGACGTTTCAGTTTTGCAAGATGAAAAATGTCCTGGAGACGGCTGGTGGTGACAGCTGCACAATAATGTGACGTCCTTAGTGCCCCTCACTGTGCAGTTCAGGTGGTTAAAGTGACCAATTTTACGTTATGTCTCTTTTACCACGATTTTGTTAAAGAAGAGAAGATGAACCTGGAACCTAAAAATACTCAGGCTAGCAGTGGGTTTCGTAGAGTGGTACACATAACTACCACCATGTGTTTCCCTCAGCCTAGCAAATCAGGGACCCCCAAAGCAGGGACAGAAAAAATGGTATTCTCAGAAGAATTTGGTGTTTGTTATTTCAAAAAAATTAAGTGGTTATTGTAAGGGGGAAATGTAAGAATTTTGTTGGGCTTCTTTTTCTCTTTGTTTGTTTGTTTCCTGAGGGTTTAATCAGGCCAAACTGTTCTGGAGGAGGTACCTGTTCTGAAACATCATTTCCCAGAAGGTTACTAAGTACCCAGTATGGGCTCCAGCCCCGGGCTCACAACAGGGTCCTGGAGCCCAGTAGACCTGTGCCTGCTGAGGATGATCATGGCCTCAACTCATTAGCTGGCTGAGAAATTTGCTCTGGGGACGGAAGCTGTTTTCAGAGACGGTAGCTGTGCTGTGGGTCACAAGCTGAGGGTGAGGTCAGACTTTATCATTAGAAGCAAGTCACAAACTCCAGGACAGGGACAGCAGTATCTATCCCAACCAAACACCCTGGCCTGAGGTTTGACAGGGGGTGCCCCTGAAAGGGGGTTGCAAGGAGTAGTCAGCCCCCTCCCATATGCACCCCTGGGAATGCCGGGGGTGCAGCAGGAAAAGACCCCAGGACACAGCTGCTAATCTTCCCAGAACCACCCAGGCTCAGATGGTTACTGGCGCACAACTATTAATCACTAAGACAATTCTTCCATCGAAAGAGCATGAAGAGGCGTGCAGGCCTCGGGAGGAGGGGAAGGAAAGGAGTCTCACAACTATCTACAGCAGCGTCCCCTGGGAGCCGGCTGAGGCTCCGTGGGGGCAGCCTGGCCAGGTGATGGAGGGTGAGACCCCAGCCTGCAGGGTTCCTGCCAGGGGACCAAAGAAGGGATGGAGACAAGGTCTTGGTATGTGAAGTGTGTTGTTTGTGGGGGAGAGACTGTTCCATGATGAGCCCACTGCGGGATCCATTAGCTGGATCTGAGCCAGAACAGACTGATTCCTGTAAATCCCCCCGAGACTCTGACCATGTGTGTGCCCTGTGCCCCAGGCATGCTGGTTCCCGGAGCAGGCTGCTGCCCTGACCTGGGCAAGCATGTAAGGCGTTTCCCTAATCTGGGATGAGTCACATACCAATACGCCATCCATCCGGCCCTGCTCTACATAATTCTTTAGCATCTGCCAGGAAGCATGGTCGACATCCACCTCCTCTTGCCATCTCCAGAGACACACCTCGTATGCAGTTCTCCTTAATAAACTCTGTTAATGCCAGAGTGGAGTGGCCAGCCTCTTTCTTCGGTCTCGCCCTGCCCTCTGCTTACAGTGGTAGGTTTTCAGTCTCGGGGTTTTTCAGTCCTGGGTCTGTGTGTTCACACATTATCCCACTGAAATCACAGAATTTTTCAATGAAAAGAGACTTACAGCTGATTTAGTTTAACCACACTCTTTGGGGACTGGGGGAAAAAACAAGTTTAAGAGATTTGGACAAAATATTGCCATTCAGTTAGTGATTCAGACTGCCAGGCCATATGAACAAAACTAGGAGGGCGGTCTTTTATGCTCCTATGCTCAGCATTCATTCTGTAACGTAATAGGTGATGCTGGGGAGGAAGAATTTTTTCTTTACCCTTCTAAGTTCTCTGGTTGGTCTAGTAATCAAATTAACACAAGACATGCTCACAGGAGCAAAACAAACTTCATTACTCATGGGAGCCTGTTGTCTGAAAAATAACAGACCGACGTGAGAGCCAATAAGCATTTATTTGAAATAAAAAAATAGCTATTCCAGAAGCACTGATCTCAGGCAGAAGCCCAAATGATATTCTGACTAAGAGACCAAGGCAAGGGGTGTTCACGACAGAGGGGAGAGGACCAATCACTCCGATAGAAGGAAGGCATTTCTGTGGGAGCAGATAAGCGAACATGGAGACACTGATCTGAAGCAGGTTTAGTGCTTAGTCCGATGGCCATTAGTCCGGCATTCCTAACGCCTGCTTCCTTGCTGTCCTTGCAAACAGTCCTTCGGGTTGCAGTGCTGCTTTAGGCCTAGTCCAGAGGTTGTTTCGCCGAGTTTTAACATCCCGAAGGTTGGAGTAAGCAAGGCAGCTCTGACTGCACTTCAAAATGGCTCTGTTTATTCTTTTTTACAAGCCCTGTAAAAGTATGAGACCCAAGGGCCATTTGTGTCCTTGAAGCTTAAATGCCAACCTAAGCTAAGGAATGAGACGGAGGCCTGGGGCCTCCAAGGGGAGACAGTAATTACAGAACAACAGGAAAACATGATTAAAAAGTTATCTCCAGGAGTAGCTCTCTTTCTGGGCCAGCCTCCGCACCCCCACCAAATACTTCTAGGCAGTTCAAGGAAAAGTGAAAGATTTTTGGAATCCGTCGGATCTTGATTGTCTTCAGGTCAGAACAAGCTGTGAGCCACAGCGGTGAATCCTGGGGAGTCTTGCTGGATGCTTTTCACATGCATGTGTGTCACAAGTGTGCATGTGGGCCTTTTGTGCATGTGTGCACACATGTGTGTGAGTATATGTGTATGTGTGTGTCATGTGTGTACATGAGCATATGTGTAACTGTGTGTGTCCATTGTATATGTGTAAATTTGTGTGTGAGAGTATGTGTGTGTGCTGTGCATTGCGAATAAATGTTATGAGATTGGTGTGCATTTTGTGTATAGGTCTGTGTATGTATTGTGCATGAGTATGTGTGTGATGTTCATATTGTGTGTGTGTGTGTGTGTGTGTGTGTGCTTCATAAGATGAGGGAGAGTCTCAGGCCACAAAGAGAATCTGTTCATCTGGCCAAGAGCCTCGATCCTCACCGAGTCAGCCATGAGCAGCCGGTGCCACAAGCAGGGTGAACTAAGAGCATCACGAGAACATTCTCTCCGCACACCGCCATGCCATCTCCCCGCCCCTGTGAGACCCCATGGGTTCTGCAGAGCCCTCGGATTGTGTCACAGCCAGCCCCTGTGATAATCTTCCTGTCTCCCAAGGATGGACGGCAGCCCCCCTACCATGGGTGTCCAACCTATAACCTACAGGCCTCATGCAGTCCAGGATGGCTGTGAGTGCGGTCCAACACAAAATCATAAATTTACTTAAAGTATTAAGCCCTGGCTGGTGTGGCTCAGTGGATTGAGTGCCGGACTGCAAACCAAAAGGTCACCGGTTTGATTCCCAGTCAGGGCACACGCCTGGCTAGTGGGCCAGGTCCCCAGTACGTGGCACATGAGAGGCAACCACGCATTGATGTTTTCCTCCCTCTCTTTCTGCCTCCCTTCTCCTCTCTAAAAATAAATAAATAAAATCTTTAAAAAAAATTAAGAGTTTTTTTTGTGATTGCAATGTATTTAATGTGTGGCCCAAGACAACTCTTCTTCTTCCAGTGTGGCGCAGAGATGCCAAAAGATTGGACACCCCTACAGAGTGGCCTCCTCTAGGTCATGTGACACTGTGACCAGCACCTGCGTCGGGAGGAGAAGCCAGGTGTTACTGCTGAGCATCTGCTCCTGCCTCTGTGAGGTGGGGTTGGGAGAGATGTGGGGGGATGAGCCTACCACAGGGCTGGGTGCAGGCCCTCCCCCAGGCTCAGGCAGTGCCCTTGGCTTTTGGGGAAACTTGATGCTATAAGAATGTTGGCATTTTATTTTTCTAGACATTTTCAAACTGAAATCTTTTAATATAACATTAGGACAGATATTTTTCTGTGTTATTAGAAGCACTTTAGAAACATTGGTTTGGATGGCTGCATGACACTGTGACAGCCCGGCCCAATGACTTAACTCTTCCCAACCACGAAACAGGCACTTTTCCTATTATAAATAAAACTAGGGCCCTGGCTGGTGTGGCTCAGTGGATTGAGCGCAGGCTGTGAACCAAGGTTTGCCAGTTCGATTCCCAGTCAGGGAACATGCCTGGGTTGAGGGCCAGGTCCCCAGTAGGGGGCGCGCAAGAGGCAACCACACATTGATGTTTCTCTCCCTCTCTTTCTCCTTCTCTTCCTCTCTCTCTAAAAATGAATAAATAAAATCTTAAAAATAAAATAAAACTAGGATAAATACCTTTATGCACTTCTTTTCTGTACTCTGGATCCAACATGAAATGTTTATATTTGGTTTTGTCACAGAGAGAAAATTAAAATCCAAGGAGAGAAGCATTTCTTTCTGAGCAAAACAATTGCATCTGTGTTGCTCTCTATGGGTTTTTTCCCCCCAGAAAACATCATTTTTTATTAATTAACTGTTGACATATATTATAATACATTTTTTGCTTTTAGAATGTCACTTTTTGAGCAAGAACTAAAAGAAAATTCAACTTTCCATCATCATGAAAGACACAAATCATCAGTTATAGTTAATGATAATCTAGAAAACTTTCAGTTTCAAAACTCACATTTGCCATTTTGCCGTGGAAAAATTTCGGATTGATCTCATATCTGAGGAACTTGTATCAAGTTGTATTTTGTTTGTATATATACACAGTCGGGTTTTCTGACGTGTGGAGTTTTCTCACCTAGTAGTGACTTATCTTCAATGCTCATTGAGTTGTCAGCACTCACAGACCATGTGTCGTGGCCGACAGCCTTCTCCCTCCGGTAGGATGTCCAGAAGGCCTGCGCAGGCATCTCTCGTCTGAAAGGCAGCCTCACTGTGTTCTGGTCTCTTCTCTGTGTGTGGCTCCCCTGCCATCTGGCCCAACGTTCCCAGTTCTCCAACCTCCAAACATTCTGCACCTGAGAGCCAGCCTTCCAGCCAGGTTCCTGCGCACCTTGGCTTTGGGAAACTACTGGAAGGTCTTTATCAGTCAATAGGCCTTCAATAGTGAAGACCCCACTGAGGGCCTCTCATGCAGAGAACACCGAGCCCCAGGGCAAAACTGCAAAACCAGTTATTTTGCAGAATGTTCTAATTGGTGGACTTATTTGGTTGCTTTGTCCTGGTGACATCTGTTTTTCCTCCATAAACTGGACAAAGGTGGACTAAAAGTTTAATTAGAGTCTCACTTATCATTTTGGCAAGAATGCTGTACTGAAAATAAAAATACATTTTCACTTCTCTCTGCCCCAAAGCTGTGGCCGGAAGGTGATTTCCAA
>VMDR010030017.1:0-12527 GCA_007922815.1 Macrotus californicus
CAGAAAATGCTATGTAAGGAAGAAAAATGCCCTCGCAATATTCTTGTTACATAGACAGTCACAAATACACTCTATTTCTAAGCCTAAAATATTAAAAATTAGTACTATAATTCTAAAAGCTTGCAATTTGAGCAGAAATAAAGGAATTAGCTTAACTAAAAAAATCTAAAAGTAACAGAACTGAAAGCAAGCTATAGTCTTGCCACCATGAATATACAAAAAACAGTGTAATTTTATTTAAAACATGCAAAGATTAAATCACAAAATAATTTCTGTAGCCACCACAAGACAAGGGAGTCACAAAAATGGCACTGGATAAATCTTGTTACAAATACTGCAACATGGACCCATACATATAATAAATAAAATATAAGAAAGCACTCAGCATTTCTATGTAAACTGCTTCTGAAGGATTATTATGGAATGCACACACCGGCTGAACCTAAAGTGTTCTGGTTTTAAACATTAATTTACTTTGACTATGTGCATGTCAAAATGAAAGATTGCTGTCGGGACCCAGACATGCCGTATTAATATTGAACACAGGCATTCACTCTAGGTCAGTAGTCGCTCCAAGTCTACTTCAGCAGGTGGTAAAAGTAATGTACTCATTAAAATGTATGTGTTACAAGGTTATCTCCCCAAAACAGCTCTCAAATAGAGGTAGCCTTGAAACTTAAGCATTAGATATGCTAGAACCAACCTCTAATTGTCACAGGTCTGGAGAAAATTGAACTTACTGATAACCAATAAATTTAGTGGCTTTCATCAGGATCTCTGAAAAAGTCAGAATTTTAAATTCTGTGGGGCTAGCCTGGCTGCCTCTGACATAGTTAAATGTTCTTGAACCATCCTACACAGACCAGAATGTCATTTTAGATCTAGAAGCCAACTGTGGGATTTTTTTTTCATTTTAGATGCTTCATTGTATTACTTAAGTGAAATTTTACTCCCTTCATTTTTACTAACTCTACTTGAATTATTTTCCCCTTTTGTGAGATAATAAACTTCTATCCTCCAGACTAAAGGAATAAAGCTCAAGAGCTGACTCATACCAAAGAAGTCCCCTCCAAAAATTACACCTGACCTTCAGCATATTCAAAAAAGTATGAGTCACTACCCCCAAAACACTCAAATATTTTAAAAATTACTTTTCGATGTCAAGGATAAATCTCCTTTATACCTGGTATGCCTAAACTTAAACAAGATCATTCTCTAGCTCAGTCTTTCACTTCTCTCACTCCCATGTTACCCACCAGATAATTTCTACCACCAGATAATTTACTTCACTTTAATAACATTTTTAATTATATAATGTTCTTTACAAATTGGTTTTTCAAAAAAAATGCTGATTCGCTTTGTAAATAAAAGCAGACAGGTCTCAAAATTTGTAATTAATCATTTCACATTGCTTCATTTCCTCAACATTCACCCAATTACTACATAAGGGAAGGAGCGGAAGGACAGGACAACAGGGATAGGAAAAAGAGTCTTCTTACAAGGATGAGAATGTCTCTGCCTTGTTCACTGCTGAATACACAGCACCAACAGCACATGGTAAGTATCTACTGCATAAATAAACTTATAAGGAACCAGAGAACACAAGTTCAACTCACTCATTTTATATATAAGTAAACCGAGGCTCAAAAAGACTAAACGGCTTGGCTAGGATCACAAGGCAAGTTGGTCAACTACGCACAGAATCAAAGTCCACGGATGCTGCTTTAAGGTCAAGCTTTCTTTTCCTCACTCCCACCTATACGTAGGACATATCCTTCCAGCTCACCACAACGCTCTCTCTAGAGATTCACACAGGTGTCCACCTTGTATGTAAAAATACGTATGGAAAGTAGTCCCTCCCCAGCCAGGGGGCTGAGGTCTCCATGAATTCCCACAGCAGGAGAACATACTTGGGGGGAATTTTAAGACCTAATGGGAAGATAAGAGAGATCAAAGGTCGAAAAAGAACTCACAGAAGCTCCTATCAATGTATTGTGAATTTACCGCACTACACTGTAGTACTAAAAGAAAGGACTATACGTGACATTTTACTCTTTCGGTTCATAGTGATGGATAATATGCTTTTAAGGTTCTCTAAACATCTTGCTTTCTAGAAAATTCAGGATTTCCCTTCTATAATTTCATTCAAGTGTGAGTAAATTTCTCTTGACTTGCAACAGATAAAATGCTTTCTAAGAAGCTTTCATTGCACCCAAATATTTGTAAGTCCAATCAATTCCTTTCTTACTGTAACAGACTCCCATTTTCTGGGGTCCCAGAAGGTTCCAGGAAGGCCCCCAACAGAGTTCTCAGCTTTCCCCCAGCTTTCAGATACAAGATAGTACCAGAAGTATCTTTTCTAGGCTGAAAGGTTAAAACCTCTACATATGGCCTATCAGCCAATTTTCTTCCTTTTTAATTCCCAACCCTCGATTTCCTCTTATCTAAATTATTTCCAAAAGGGCTGGCTTTTACCTAAGGAAAAAATTATAATGATCCTGAAAGACCATATAAAAGTAAATTTAATACAGTCTACTGGGCTTCACACAAAGAGAAATCATACTGGGAATGGGGAAAGAATTTGGTAGCTAGTTTCTTATTCAGATAAAGGATTTTTCCATCCTCCATTAACACCTTTAAGTTTAAAACAGAAGAACACAAAAATTAAGTATTCTAGTGGCTGGCAGTCAATGCTAATGAGCATGACATCGTTAGACTTAACAGGTGGTACATGACCTACAATAATAATGAAATCTAACTCCAAATGTTCTTGACCAAAGTAAAAGCATTTCTTTGGCAGGTGGCAAAAAGACTGATGAGTCAAGAAGAAATACTCAGCACTGGCCAGATGCCTTAAGGTATCACCAGTAAGAACAAGAAAATTAAAAGAACCAATTGAGGAAACTAACAAAGGACAATGTGCCTATTTTATTCAGTCACTCTGAGCATGAAATCTATACCTATCGTTCCCATGAATCACAGCATCTGTTAAGCACCAATAAGGTCATTTACTGTGGTCAGGCTCATAAAAGGGTCTCAAAATTTATAAAAGACTACTTGAACTAGAAAAATGCTAAATTTAATTCTTTCAGGAGGTAATAAGTCATCAGTGTTTTACACCTAATAGTAAAATGAGAAACCAACTCTGTACTCTATTATCATTTAGTAAATTTTACTTCTCATGAATGACAATGCATATTGATGTAATAAATTCATTCAACAAATACTAGTGCTTATTATAGGCAAAATATGGTGGTAGGTACCATGAATACAAGAAAAATGGGCTGTCTCTGTACTCAAGTTCAGTCTAATAGGAGAGACACGTAAACAAAGAATTTTAATAGTCTAATAAGTACAACACATGGAGATAATCTCGGGCACAGCAGTGCATTAAGGAGGAACCTAACTTCAGGGAGTACCGGGGAACAGTAAGGAGGAGTGGAGTTAGAAAGCTCAAGGATTTCACACCTGACATTTGGTAATGCAGTGCTTCACCTCTTTCAAAGAGAGACAATGTATATAAAAAAAGAACATGACATGTACCTCACACTTCTGGAACAATCAAAAAGGGTCATCTTGTAGATGAGATTTACAAAGCTGACAAAGGATATATAAGTTCACGAGTAACCATAATTATTTCTGAAGCAAGACCTCACATCTTCCAACTACTAATCTCGTATCCCTTCTATGAAATCAGTCTTCTGCCTCACTGGTTCCCCAAAGAAGCCATCTATGAATTATGTGTTACTTCAATATCCTATTCTGCCTCATTTCCTAAATAACACCCACCATCAGAAAAAGATGTGGAAGAAAGAAACACAAAACTAAAAGACACTTAAACAGGTTAAAATAGATTAAACACATGTTAAAATCAAATTCCACTAAGTTATCGTTCATTTTGGAGACTCAAATTTAAAATGTTTCTATATAATAATGAATTTTCTTTACTAATACTTAACATAATAACAGCTAACACCTATCAACCATTTATTAACTTCCACAATGGCATAACCCATTTTAAAGATGAGTCACAGGTTGCGAAAGGTTTAAGAAATACTTACTCAACTACGCCGAGTATGATAATTTAAAAATTACCCCAAATTTTTCAGAATTTGAGTTGATCAGTATTTCAGATCCAGCTGAGACCCAACAATGGGAGACAGACACTTCAAGACAAAGCTAAAGAAATGTTATACTTTCAGATGAACAGCTAAATTTCAAAAGGGGGGAAAACCCCACCTAATATAAATACTTTCTGAGAAAACATAGAAATAATTTGCAAGAAGTTTCTGTGGATGAAGAAAAAATGAAGTAATGACATGTAAGTCACATAAATGACTTTTCTTCTATGACATTTTTATTTAACAACTTTTTGTAAACTCTCCCATCTTATTCTCCCATCTGTTTTAGGCCTTGGTTATCCTTACCCTGTTTTACCTCACGGCCTTGAAATTCTCAACCAGATACAGTCTCCTCTCACCAGCAAGGATTTTTAGATGTACAACCCTCAAAATTCAGGAACTAGAAAGATGGCTGTAATACAATGGCTGATTTCTAAAAACCTGCCCATTACATGTAACGCCCCATCTAGTGATAATTTCTCACTGACATTTTTAAAAATCAAAAAAAAAAACAAAACCAAAAGATGTTAATAAGCCCTTGCTTAATAAAACCAATGACCCAACTCTTTTTCCTAATTAAAAGCTGACAGTACTTGGAGGCCTATTTTCAGTGAATGCTCAGATATAACGGTATTTTTTAGATTATGTGTATTTTATAATTTCTTCTATTATTAACACATGCTGAAAGAAAGTGATTCTGAAATACACTTTCTCTTGTTCTTTTCCAGTCCTTGACACAGACCGGTGGGTGGTACTATGTAGTAACAAGCATTTTCAACCAACACAGATGACGGAAATTAAAAGACTGTAACAGATTAACATATCTAGGCCACACAGAAGGGTCATGAGGTAAGATCATCAGCATAAATTAATACATTATTATAAGCCATCCAAAGGAGCCTTAAATGGAGCCTGCATGATAGACCTTTTTTTCATAACAAATGTACAAATGCTGTTTGATGGATTTCTTTTAATCAGAAGTATTATTTGGAGAAAAAAATATTGCTTGTATAATACCACATTTGACTACTTCAGCTTCTACCCTGAGACACAAATCTGAAATTATGGAGAACCTGGGTTGAAGGGGGAAGGGGAAACCTGACAAAAGCATTTTCATGACACTTTAGCTATCTTTCACTGTTTAGTGTCCAGAAACATATTTTTAAAGTCATTTTGAGTGCATTTTTGTTTATCACATCCTTAAAACAAAACTGAAAATGCAAAGTCATTTATGAAAATAAATCTTTGTTATTTACCACATCCACAGAAATTTACATCTACAAAAAAATAGGTGAAATAACAGATCAGTTTCTTTCTAAATAATTAAAACACTGTTTCTTAATCTCTACAGTAAGACTATCCTAACAGTACGGGCTCCAAAGTACTAAAGTGTCCCAATACATCCCTTCTCTATTTCATACTATTTATAGCTCACAGAACAAAACAAATGCTGAAAAAAGGTCTGAATAATAGTCTTTAGCTACTGGAACAGTTGCTGAAAAATCAAATACTCCTTTAATTATGCATTTTTAAACAATTAAGACAAATCACATATGTATCATATTACTAACATCAACAAAGGCAACAAGAGTAAACATTGAAATACAGGCACATAACACAATGACCGGATCAAAAAACAAACTTCTAACTCCCCAATTACATACATTTAGTAACAGGCAGGCACTTCAGGGTTATGAAGATGAGTGTTTAATGGAAACAAATGTAAACTCTTCATTTCTAAGGATTAGTACCTTAGAAGTAGTATTTAAAGAAAAAGAACAAAAACAGAAACACACAAGTTATTGTTGAATTGAAACTGTGGAAACACACTTGAAATTATCTTAAGACACCCCCAAAACAAGAGTCAAGAATTTATATTAGTAACAAAACCATTTTGTGCTTTTCCACTTCCAGTAAAAATCACTGGCAAATTCTGCTTGTGTTGAAAAACAACTACAGATAGGTTTAATTGAACATGAAGATAATCAATCTACTTATATCACCCTGCTTGGGCCATAAACCACATTGGACATAACATACCCCATGAATGAACAACCAGAAGGTCTTTACCTAACTATAAGGGAAGTGTATTCAGCACACCCTGCAATAGAAATTATCCGCACTTCAGGTCAAATCCACATTATTTAATTTTTGTATTTCTCACTCAGAGAAGCTATTCATAGAACCTACATTTTCTTTCATCATACCACTACCATTAGGAAAGTCAAACAATGAAAGATTCTGCTAAATTTCCAAAGGTCTTTTAACATAAAATAACACTCTGGAATAGATAAACCTACATGGTATGACCTAAAAGCCACACAAATAATTTATTTATGGCTGTTATGTTTTAATCACTGGATTGTTTTTAGAGGCTTAAAAAAATTAATGGTTTTTGCTATACAAAAGCAACTATGTTTTCCATGAAACATTAGCTGTCACATTAATACAAGGTTTTATCATTAATTATACTGGATTATACAGGAGTTTATGTCTAGAAAACGGCTGTTAAATATCTGAAATTCCAAGCCATTTCAAAATAAAAATGAAACCTGGTCCTAGTAAACCTTATATGAATTAAAGATCCATTTACAAAACAGAAAATTAAATGTAAAATATATAACTTCAATTTAATACATTTGCAGATAAAACATCTAACACATTTTTTCATCAAAAAGCCTAAGTAAACCTAGGTAAACAGTGCCACCTTTTGGTGTAGTTAGGAGCTAAGCCCCTAAATGGAACAAAAATATCTTGTGTAACAGACGAAAGAAAAGCAAGGAATTCAAAAACCATCAGCTCACAATTTAATAGCATTAAAGCATAATAAGTAAATGAGCCATTTACTCTTAAATTTATAAATATTTTTCAAAAACTAAAATATTATTTCATGTTTATATGCTTTCATTTCAATTATGAGGTTGGGAGAGCATCATTTCATTTCAATAAAAACAGAGGCTGAGAAAATTTTAATGACTGATCCAAACATCCCTCAATTAAAAACGGTTGAGCTATTACTGGCTCAAAATTGCTAGTTTTTAAATTCCAACATTAATTCCTTAACCATTGTATAATGAGTCAAATCCCATAATTATCCTATGTTACAAGTAATGCACACACTTCTATGTTACATAAAATTTTACAAAATAATTTTATTGTTTTTACAATGTACTCTGCATTCATTTGCAAGGAAAACATATTTGTTTAAATTATTACATAGAGAATACACAAACATTCACTACATTCACATAGCTGTTTACATTTCATAAATGCAAAAACTCTTAACCTAATACAGTGTTCTTCCTACCTCTATGCTAACAGAAAAAAAACCTGCACTTAAAACTACAAAGCCTTCTCTCCTTTTTTCCCCAGGAAAAACAATCCTTCCTTATGGCTTACACGTGACTTGCAACATGTCTAAGTCACAAGATAAAAACCTGCGACAAATGAGATGGAAGTGATAAACGTCAAATGCTCTCCCTCCAGCTTCTTTGCCTTCAATTTGATCTTATATTTAGATGTCTGTGTACCATTTTCAGTATCTTCCACTTCCACATCTCTCAGTGATTTCCTGAATGGTTTTATTAGAACATAATATATTTAGGGCAGAATATCCTCACAGTTCCTTTATTTGTATAAGCTGGCTGACAATTCCGCTCCAAGTGGAAAAAAGGAAAACACTCTCAAGGATCTATCTTTACCTTTGATTCACTTGTTGCTATAAATTGTCCTCTAATTGCAGTCATCAAGTAGTTCTTTATACAGCAAATTCCAAAACCACAGTAAAAAAGTAATGATTCCATCTTAAATTACGTAGCAGTGCAATTAAAAAGAGGAAAGAAGACAACAGCAAGAATGATGGTAGCTAACGTGGTTACTGAAAACATTAAGAGTGAAAGCAAGGAGTGAGCCAGAGGGATGGGCCACAGAGTACCACACCTTCTGCGAAACAGAGCTCCATGATCCAATGCAATAATTAGACATTAACTCAGAAATGTATTTGGGTCATTAATTATTCCCACCTCTTGTTCATTACATATTCAAGAAAAAGTACAGTACCAGACAAGAAAATTGGTCAACTTAGCTATTTCTAAAAAATGATGCAGTGGGGAAAATTGCATATAATACTAAGAAGATATTTTTGTTTCATCTACAGTTCCTTCTTCATCATTACCTGGGCTGGATGCTCACCCTCAAGAATAAACAACACTCCAGATCTTCTCTAGCGACAATTTCCTTCCCCTGTTTCTGAATGGATGAAAAATCCCATTTTGAAGGCCCTTAGTTTTATTTCTCTCTGCTTTTTTCCCTGAGTAGAAATGGAAAAAAGAATGAGAAAGTGCGATTCTCACTGCCACCCTGATGCTGTACTCCCTTAGCCACTGTTGCAAATAATTCAGTGTTTGCATACAAGTCATACTCCAAGATCACTTCTTTCTGCACACACACAGGCATACATACAAATGCATGGAAAAATTATTTAACCAAATTTTATTAAGTTTGAAGGAACATCAAAATTTCTAATACCAAATTCAATCCCATTAAATTGAAAGCAATTACTTCTTCCAATTTAATAAGAATGGATTAAATTAGGTTTCTGATTCAATATAATTTGTGGTGCCCTTGTCAGGAAAAGTGTTAGTATGAGGGTCTTATCCAAGACACATCAAGACTATTGAGTCTGGACTTGACAGCCACGGAAATGGGATTCTCCTGCAAAACTCAAGGGATTCACACATGCAGACACACGCACTACATTTATTTAACCTTTAGAGTATACTTTATTTTATTCTGCTCTTAAGAAAATAAAGTTACTTCAAGACATTATAACCAAAAAATTAATTTTACTTCTTCACTAGCGCGCACACACACAAAAACCAATTCCTATTCTGTGCCAGGTACTATAATTAATGATGATAATAGTAATAATAAACACACACTGAACATTTTACATGTCCTAACATTTAATCTTTAGAAAGGACTACTACTGTCATCTTTATTAAATAAATGAGGATACTGAAACAGAGATACTGTCATTTGCCCAAAGTTACACAACTAATACAAGAGCTGGTTTTACAGTCTAGCTTAATATTTACAGCTGGCTACAGTGAGACGTCAAGGGCAGAGAAGACTGCGACAGAAGAAACTCACGCACATGGAGGAGGCCATGTAAAGCCCGTAAACTGCTCTAAGACAGGAACTAGCTAGGGCATCACTCCCTCTGCGTCTCTAAGGCAGGGAATAAGCTGCAGAGCAGCAGCGTGAGCAGAGTACCAGTGCACACAAGGAGTGCGGATCTGAAACAAGCAGATTAGGTGATCTGATGGATCGTCCCAAGTACCTCAAAAAAAAGCATTTAAATCACCTGCATATGTGATATACATGACTCTGTGTATGTAACACTGTACAAAAATTCTTAGAAATGCTTAACTCTGAGAATCATCAAGCTACACTGAAGAACCAAAAGGAAGGTCTCTGAAAACACCTGGACATTCAAATCGGCTCCCCTTACATTAACTACAGTTGATGCTGGTAACGTGAAAATGAGTGTGATATTTTTAAGGGCTGTAGGTTACTCCATTCTCTTTCAATATTAAGCCTCTTTGACCTTAACATATGTTAACAGATTTAAGGATTAATGAGCAATTCAAGTTGCATTTTATAAAAAGATGAGTTTCCAGTTCCATGCGAAAGCAATGCAATGGTAAAGCTAACAAAGCTCAGTCCTTTAGAGTCAAAAACTCCCACCGCAGTCAGCTCCTACGGACGGGCAAGAGGACAGTGACCACATTCTAGGACAAGCAGCTTCAGGGCAACAGAGCAACAAAAACATCCAGGAGTGAGTCCATGAATGTACTATCACGTCTGGCCTCCAGCATATTCCCTGCCGGCTGATGTCCACACAGGGTCATGCTGCGTCTGAAAAGGGCTGTTTGTGCAATTCTTATATAAATACCAGTAAAAAGTTTCAAAAGCCGTAAATCAAAAAAAGCAAAATGTTAACTAATTTAATGACATCAAATAATTTTATCAGAAGACTATTTGTACCATGACATTCACTGTTCGTGTATATTACAGCTGCAGTGATCCTGTAATAAAATACTGCCATCTATTGTCCATGAGCTAAAAAATACATCATTTCTTTCACCCAAACCCACTAAAATTTTAAATTAAGACCAAAGAGAACCAACACTATTTTACACATTCAAGTGTCATCATCTCAACAAAATGTTTATCCCCAAGATCAAATATGACAATGCAAAAAATAGATTTTAAGTGAAGCTTTCATGGTAATTTATCATCTGGTTATTCTCTTTTTTATTAAATTTATTGGGGTGACAATGGTTAATAGGATTACATAGGTTTCAAGTGTGTATTTCTATGATACATGATCTGTGTATTGCATTGTGTGCCCACCACCCCCAAAGTCAAATCATCTTCTATTTCACCTTATATTTGGCTCCTTTTTCTTTTTATTACCCCCAACTCTCGCCTCTCTGGTAACCACCATACTGTTACTTGTGTCTATGAGTTTGTTTTTTATCTCACACATGAGTGAAATCTTATGGTTCCTGGCTTTTTCTGACTGACTTATTTCACTTAGCATGATATTCTCAAGGTCCATCCATGTTGCTGCAAATGGTAATATTTCATCTTTTCTTAAGGCTGAGTAGCATTCCATTGTACATATGTACATCTTCTTTATCCAATCATCATTTGTCCCCATGTACAAAAATTAATGCAAAATGAATCAAAGACCTAAATATAAGACCTGAAACAATAAATAACCCGGAAGAAAACATAAGTACTAAACTTACAGACCTTGGTCTTAGAGAACATTTTATAAATTTGACCCCAAAGGCAAGGGAAGTAAAGGCAAAAATCAATTAATTGGATGATATCAAACTAAAAAGCTTCTGCACAGCAAAAGAACCACCAACAAAACAAAAAGGCAACCAACCAAATGGGAGAAGGTATTTGCAAACAAACAGCAGTTCTCACAAGGGGTTAATATCCAAAATATACAAAGAACTCATACAATTCAACACCAAACAAACAACCCAATTAAAAAATGGGCAGAGGACCTAAACGAACACTCCTCCCATACAAATGCTCATTTTCTTAAGAAAAAGAAAAGAAAATTTTACTTTAAACAGGTTATTTCTAAATGAATTATCCAAAAAAAAGTTTTATAACATCTCAAAGTGTAATTTCAGTCATTAAACAATTAAGCAAATGTCAAGTTTCTAAAAATCTAATGGTCTATGTTGATTTGTCTCATAAACATTCTAGAAACTACTTTTAGTGGTTCAATAGCAGAATGCCAGCAATTTTGAAGATTTATCATCTTTTTTGATAGAGAGAAAGGCAAAGGAGGGGAAAAGACAAGAGGGAGAAGAGAAAGAAACTTCAATGTGTTGTTCCATTTGTTTACGCACTCATTGGTTGATTCTTTTTTTTTTAATTTATTGACTGACTCTTGTACGTGCCCTAACTGGGGATCGAAACCACAACCTTGGCGTACCAGAACAATGCTCTAACCAACTGAGCTACCCAGGCAGGGCCAAGACTCATCATCGTAACACAATTTAGCACTCCGCAGTAGTTTATTGACAAAAATTAATAAAACTAAACACAAATTGAAGTACTACTACTTACATGCCACAAGAAATGCAAACAAGAAGTTTAAGTGACCTGAAAGGTCAGGCCAAAGTGGAACAGAATGAAACATGATCAAATTCCCAAAGACAGACAATTAAAAAAATAAACTTTTCCCACATCTATTAAGGAGAAAATTGAGAAAAAGAGTTTAAAATTTTTATCAAAATAATTGAATAATTGTGAAAGTTATTGACTATTACAGGGCATACACTTTGGACATAATATCATCCTAAGGAAAACCAGTACCTGGAACAATAATATTCTAGAATTCACCAGAGTAAACCAGATTTTCTCTTTATCTCTTTAAAAGGTTAAGACTCTAGCGTGGCTCAGCTGGCTGGAGCACTGCCCAGGAAACCGAAAGGTTGCAGGTTTGATCCCTGTTGGGGCACATGTGGGAGGCAACAGACTGATGTTTCTCTCTCACATCGATGTTTCTCTTTCTCCCCCTTTCTCTCTGTAAAATCAACAAACATATTTTTTAAAAAGGTGAAGATTCTAACCAACCATGCAAGTTTGCTCTCAAACATAAAGAAAATACTGTTTGAGATTTTTTTTTAAAGTTGGCACAACCTAATTTGTACAGAATTTAGTACAAAACCAACATTAGTGCTCTTAATATGAGTGTTAGTCTAAAGGTATAGTTTTGTGCTTCATCTCATGACAAGAGGAGATTCCTGGACCAAACGATGAAAAATAACAGAAACTGTGTATTTCCATGCTCTATTTAAAGTAGGAAAAACC
>VMDR010030018.1:0-12527 GCA_007922815.1 Macrotus californicus
ACCCACCTTTATAGACAGACAGACAGATAGATACATAATGTGTACACATTGACAAATTGGAAGAAATGATATGCTGAAAGTAAAAATAATTGCATTAGAATGGTGGAATTTGAGCAATTAAAATTTATCAGTTTTTATAGTGTTTTAATAAATTATGTTACATTTAAAAATAAGTATTCACAGAAAGAATGATACAGAAGTTAATAAAATAAAAATGGAAATTGATAACATAGGCAGATGTTGACATTCAGAATAAGAACATATTCCAGAGAAGCACTTGGCTGGAATAGAAACTGACAAATTCTTGTTATTGGGCCCGGTCTTGTGTCTACGTTGGGCTTGAGCCCAGATTCAGGTGTTTTGGGCGTGTCTGATGAGATGGCGATTCCGCAGGGAATCCTCAGGCAGGGGCTGTTTGCCTGAGTTGAAAGGGTTTGCTCGGGCGAGGAACAGGGAACACGCAGGATGGCCTGGTGCCAGTCTCAGGTAACGACACCTGGCGGGGCCCAGGACTCCTGGAACAGAGGACACGTTTCCATGAGGGGTGGAATGTGTGTACGTGTGCACGTGTGTGGGGTGTGTCAGCGGCCCCCAGGGGTGAGAAAAAGAGCCCCATGGGCTCCAGGAGGTGGACTGAATTGTGAACACATGTGAGCTGCACCTTCCCTGATTCTTCCCAGCCCCCGGACGCAGGTGCAGAAACACTCCAGGAGGTTCTTACCAGGGTCTGGAGCCCTGCCTGAGCAGGTGTGAATGCAGGCCAGTGGAATTTCAGCAACTGCTGTTACAAGTTCATGTTCATTAAGCATCCACTGTGTCCAGACACCACGCAGAACTCTTTACAGTAGTCATTAGCTTGGCTGGTCCTCCAGCAGCCCCCAAGGAGGGTAGTTTCACCGCTCTCTAGCAAATGAGGAAACAGGCCCAACGAGGTTAAATAACATACTTAAAGAATGGCTGAGCTGTAAATTGTTTCTCAATGATGGGAAATTTTACTGGCGTTGTTTTCTTCCTGGGAAGCACTTAAGTAGGTAAAAGTTTGACTTCTGAAGACAAATTTGGGCTTCTGTCATGGCTTTGCCATTATCTGGCTGTGTGGTCTTGGACAAGTTATACAATCTCTTTGAATCTGGCAGAGTTGTTGGAAGGACTGAAGAAAATAGAAACGAAGAAAAATACTCAGTTAATGGCAGTTGTTATTACATATCATTCAAGACCAAACCCTAGCTAATGACTATGAATTCATTGAGGAATTAGCTGTTGTGTGTTTTTTAGGCAAAAGGTAAATGTAAACTTTGACCATAAGGTATCACACTTGATAGATTAATATACATCAAATCATGTTTTCTATATTTACTTCTTGTTAATTTAAAGTGATGATTAATTTTATGTCTCAGCTTGACTGGGCCATGGGGTGCCCAGATATGTCATCATTATTCTGTTTCTGTGAGATTATTTTAAAATAACATTTATTTTTTTGTTTTAATCTTTATTGTATTTTTTCCATTACCACTTAGTTCCCTTATAGCCACTTCTCCCAGCAATCACCACACTGTTGTCCATGTCTATGAGTTCTTTTTCTTTTTTGCTCAGTCCCTCCACCCCCTCACTCCCACTTCCCACTAACTGTCATCTGCTCTCCATCTATGAGTCTACCCCTTTGTCCTTGTTAGTTCAGTTTGTTCATTAGATTCCACATATGAATGAAGTCATATGGTATTTGTCTTTCTCTGACTGGCTTATTTCACTTAATGTTCTCCAAGTCCATCTATACTGTCTCAAAGGGTAAAATTTTCTTCTTTTTTATGGCTGAGTAGGATTCCACTGTGTAAATGTCCCATAGTTGTTTTATCCACTCATCTACTGATGGATACTTGGGTTGCTTCCATATCTTGGTGATTGTAAATAATGCTGCAATGAACATAGAGGTGCTTATGTTCTTTCCAATTAGTGTTTTGGGTTCCTTTGGATATACTCCCAGAAGTAGGATCACTGGGTCAAAAGGTAGATCCATTTTTAATTTTTTTGAGGTATCTCCACACTGCTTTCCACAGTGGCTGCACCAGCCTACATTCCCACCAACAGTGCAAAAGGGTTTCCTTTTCTTCATATCCTTGCCTGCACTTGTTGTTTGTTGATTCATTAATCATAGCTATTCTGACAGGTGTGAGATTGAACTGGATGGCTTCACAGGTGAGATTAACATTTAAATCACTAGACTGAGTAAAGCAGATTGCCCTTCCTAATGTAGGTGGGCCTCACCTAATCAGTCAAAGGCCTGAATAGAACAAATAGGCTGATCCTCCTGCAGGTAAGAGAGAATGTTTCCTGCCTGACTGCATTCACATTAGGACATTGTCTTTTTCCTTTCTTCAGACTGGAATTGAAACATCAGGTCTTCCTGGTTTTTGAGACTGCTGGACTTCAGACTTGGATTAGAACTACACCATCACTGTCTTGAGTCTCCAGTTCTCCAGCTTGCCAATTCATCCTCAAAATCTTAGGCTGTGAGAGTCTCCATAGTCACCTGAGCCAATTCTTCATAATAAATCTGTCTATCTATCTATCTTTCATCTATCTTTCTACCTATCATCTAGCTATCACACACACACACACAAATCCTATTGATTGTGTTTCTCTGCAGGACCCTGGTTATATATTCAGACAACAAATGCTGATTTATTAATGTCTGGATCCCAGAGAGAGTGAGTGTGAGTAAGATAGTCTGGTTTCCTACCCTCATATAGTTTACAGTTTATAGCCTGGATTAGAGGGACAGGTAGACCTTAAACATATAATTTAATTAAATAATAAATTAAAATTGCAGTCAGCACCACAGAGAAAATATACCAAGGGATATTAGTATATAAGACAGGGTTTCCTGAGGAAGTAACATGTGAGCTGAAGAAGATCAGATCTGAGTAGTGAGTAGAAATAAAACTGGTTACTAGGAGAATACATAGGCAGTAATATCTTGGACATTTCTTGTGAAAATATTTTTTTTGATATATCATCTTGGGCAAGGGAAACAAAAGAAAAAATAAACAAATGGGACATCAAACTAAACAGTTTTTATACAGCAAAGGAAACCATCAACCAAATGAAAAGACAATGGAATGAATGGGAGAATATATCCACCAATGATACATCTGATAAGAGCTCAATATCCAAAGTTTATAAAGAACTTATATAACTCAACACCAGAAATAAAACAAACAAACAATCAAATTTAAAAATGGGCAAAGGACCTCAACAGACACTCTCATTCATTCATTCAACAAATATTTATTGAGCACTTACTAAGTATTAGCCTAAGATCTTGCCATCCCTGCTTGACATTATAACCAAATGCCATGCTGTTTACAGTTTCTCAAATTCATGTACTGTTTTTTATCTCTCAGGGATGGTGCACAAGTTATTCTTTGCTTGCAATGCTCATTCCCAAAGTCACTGAGTGTCTGAGCTAGGGCTCAGATTCACATTTCCTGTCTCTTCACCCAGTTCTCTCTGTCTGACACATCATAGTTCAGGACTAGGAATCTGTGCTACATCAACCATGAGGTGAGTAGTAGCATCTCAATAAATGCTCCCTGAAACAGCAAATGGTATCTAGGGCAATAACCAGAGTAACACTCAGGGTATTCTTACTAATTCTTTTGGAAGTTATCATATATTTTCTTACCTCTCTTCCCCTCAGTGAATTTCAGCTTCTTTTATCTTAGAAAGGCCTTGGAGCTTGTATGGTCTTTATTGTAACACACAGGAGGAAAGAAGCCATGCTTCATATTCATCTAATACACAGGTGTGGACAATGGGGCTCTGAGACACCTGGTGTGTCGTCTATCCTTCAACCCACATTTGACTGAGGATGGAGAAGCATAAGAATAAGCCTCTGAGGGTAGGAAGGGATGGGAGTATTCAGCTCCCTATGTTCCCTCTCTTGAGCCTACCACAGCCCCTCTAGCTTAGGCAATCATTCTTATGTTTATTGATTTAATCAGCAAACCATTCAGTATCCATTTTGAACCAAGCATTCTCCATAACTAGCTCATGTGAACCTACAGGTCCCAGGTTTACACTCCCTTTCTTCATCCCCCAAAGTTTCCACCCATAAGATGTGGGTTGGTTGCTTCTTTCTCCCAGATCATATTTTTGTTTGACACTGAAGTCTGGCTACCTCTCACTGTCTTATCCCTACTCTTCTGCCCTTCCATCCTGCAGACTGATTTGTGGGCCTAAGCAGGCTTTTAACTTCCCTGCCTCCTGCTCCCTCTGTAGGTGAATATAGAAACTTTCCAGAACCTGGGCACAGACGGTGTGTGTTTGGTGAGGGGGAAGGGGTCATGGTGGTATGGGTATCAAAGCAGGATTTAGGGGTTTTAATTCCAACTTAATTTGACCAAATCTTAAGCTAGAGTGTGCTAGGACCTCTGAGAGAAACAGGAGGAAAAGATGGCAAAGAATAAATTTCATAAGCATTTTTAAAATCCCTAAGGGTTAGTTCGGATATGAGACTAGGGAAAACAAAACAAAGTCAAACAACAGTCCTGGCTTACAAGAGTATATCATGTGTGCCATCCAGCTGCTCTGTGAAATTTTGCTTAGGAAACACAACACCTGGTGTAAGAGGCGGTGGATTTAAAATATGCAGAGCATCACTGTCTTTTTCTAGAAACAATTACTCTATTATCTCTTGTCTCATCTCCAAAAGCCACCTGTGACAGTGACAGAGTGAAGTCGAAAGTACATGGAGATTCATTATTTCAATTCTTTTTTTTTTTTTTCTGGAAAGGACAGTTTTACAGCTGGATTCTCCCTAGTTCATAGAGGAGAAGAGAGTCTAAGAAAAGCTTTCAGCTGTTTTGGCTTTTTTCAAAAAGCTGTCGTAGCTGAAGTGGAAAATAGTACTGGCGCCTGGACTGGCTCTGAGAACACCCTGTCTGTGCCGTTCACTCTGGCTCCCTTTCCCTCCCCACATGTCCCTGTCCCTTACCCATCTTTTTCCATCTTCAGGGACCAGGCTTTGTTGGTACGAGTGTTGAAGCCACTCAAATGGAAAGTAATAACGACCTGAGCATAAACTTGCTTCTCGGGCTGTCTGAAGTCACCAAAGCCCCAGCCTGTACCCTCTCTGCCTCCCTGGGTCGCCATCCGGGCATCTTGGGGCCTTAGCACTTCTCTGCCTGGGCTGATCCAGACTTTCTCAATCTTTAGTCATTTCTAACTTCTTTTGACCATTTTGATAGGTCCAATTAGTGCTCATACTGTCAATTGCTTCACAGTTTTAATTTGACTCACTTAGAAAACTTAAACTTATTTGTAAAGAAAATGTAATTTCATCACCATAAATGAAAGGTGACTGTTACGGTCTGAATACTGTGTCCCCCCAAAAGTCATGTGTTGAAACCCTGAAGCCCAGTGTGATGGTATTAGGAGTGGGGTCTTTGGGAAGCGATTGGGTTGCGAGGGTGAAGCCGTCTTAAGTGAGATTAACAACCCAGAGAGCTCCCTTGTCCCTTCCCTCCATCTAAGGACACATCGAGAAGCCTGAAACCCGAAAATGGGCCCCCCCTCCACTGTGCTTCTGTTCTGATCTTAAAGTGCCAGCCTCCAGAGCTGTGAAAAGACATTTCTGCTGTTTATAATTTTCCCAGTCTGTGGTATTTTGTTATAGCAGTCCCAATGAACTAAGACAGTACCCTCAACAATGAATACAGTACAAGCAAAATAACAAGCGCCCAACTGTGTGCCACTTAGGATCATCTCTCATAGCTCCTGTTTGTGTTCTACCTTTTGCAAAATCCCCTGTGAGGATCTTCAGGGCTCCTCCCAGGTCACTGAGGGAGCGTCTAAGGTGGCATTCTCTCATCCCTGTGAGGTCATTGGGCTCCATGTTTACTCTGGGAATGGCCTTGGCCAAGTTACCATCTCCTAGGAGATTTCTATGTTTTAAAGCTATAGGAATAAGTTGGTTGGTTTCCCAGTCTGCTCCCAAGCCCCCTTCAACTTATTCTGCACTCTGTAGGCAGAGGGATCTTGAGAAGATCATCTTGCCCTAAAACTCATTTTTAAATATTTTATTTATTTTTTTTAAGGGAGGGGAAGAGGGAGAAAGTGAGGGAGAGAAACAGAGAAACATCCATGTGGTTGCCTCTCACGTGCCCCCTACTGGGGACCTGGCCTGAGATCCAGGCATATGCCCTGACTGGGAATAGAACCCACAACTTTTTGATTCCCAGGCCAGCACTCAACCACTGAACCACACCAGCCAGAGCAGCTTGTTAGTTTTCTTAAAGAATAGTATTTATTTTTTCCTTAAGGGTACCCTTCCCACTTTGTAATTTCACCTTCTTTGGTGGGGTGGCAGTAAACGAGTAGTATCCGTTTCGCATCACTCAGAGAGCTGGGCAAGTAGAGTGTGTGCATCTTCACATCCTGTTGACTCCCAGTGCATTGCTCAGTGCTTGGCACATAGTAGACACCTAGTAAATAAAAGTTAAATGAGTGAATGAATGAACTGACCCTTAGATTTGCCAGTGTTCCCAAGAACACTTCTAACTACCACAAGGAGGTAAAACTGTTGTTGACCTCTGGAAAGGGGACATTAAGGAAGGGGATTTCGTTTATGGAGGGTTTATTTTGTGCTAGACTAGGTGATCATTTACTGTTGGTATTTGGGAGAAATATGTGCTTTGAACTTCGGAAAGGAGATTACCTTTTGAGAGAGCTCAATTGTGAAACAAACATAAAAAATCAGATCATAGAAGCAAATTACCTGAAAGGATAGATTGGTTTCTAGGCCCCAGAGACTTGACTGTAACAGGCTTGAAGTTATTCAGAGACAAAAAAAAGAATGAATCCTTTGGAAAGGGGCTTCACTAGCCCTGGAAGAGGGTAAACTAAACAATGTGTGGGAGGGGCTATCTGCAGAACAAAGGTCTGAACCCATCTGGCCTCAATATAAACTCTTTAATTCTAATTACTCTGGGGATGGTAATTTTTTCTGGTTCTACATTCACCAAGTAGCCTTCTAATTATAATCTGGTTCTCCAGGCCAATTGGTCCATAGGGAGTAAATACAGCCATCAACTAATCCAGTCTCAGTCCCTTTGGTGTGCTCTATCTCCTTGTAAGTACCTCTTCAGCATCCTGGTTCCCTGTGTGGGTCTTGTTGATAAACTTGGTTAAGGGGAGTCTGTCGCTGGTAGATGGCTGTGTCCCCTGCTCAGTGTCAGGCTTCTGAGGTGGCCCAACCAGTTAGCCACAAGCTGGACAGTGGGGAATTCACTCTGAAAGTGCCCTCCTGTATGGCCCAATTTGGGTTGTTTATTTTACAGATCAGTAATGTGGTTGTTATTGGAAAGGTGCTTTAATATAGTAATTATTGAAGAATGTAGGCATCCCTTCATTTGGCATAATTTCTTTATATTCTTTGGAGTTATGACCAGGAATACAACAGGAAGGGGAAGGTAATTACGGATAGCTCCTGAAATGCTTCATATTAGAATCCTGTACTTGGGACTCTGGGTTCAGTTTAGTCAAAGCCCAATTTTAAACACCAAAAGGAGCAGTGTTTCCACAGTGATTTCTTTGTTTATTATAGAGTGAAAAATAACCACCATGTATGAAACGTTTACAAAGTGCCAGATATTAGAGCTTCATTCACTAGATATTAATCACTGCATCTTTAGCAAACAGATTTTCTGTCTCTGTTTCCTGAGTGTAAGTGGGAATAAGAATAGCAAACATTAGTTGTGTCTACTTTGTGCCAGACAAATACTGTTTTACATGCTTAACCCTAGTATTTCCTCATTAATTCTCGTAAGCAGACTAGGAGGAAGTGTCATTATAGGAGGCGGGACCCTGAAATTATCTTACAGAGGGTTGGCCTCTTGTAGTACAGGCTTCCCCCACCAGGTGAGTATCCTGGGAAACCATCTGCACCAGGGCACCAGCTGGCTTTGTTGTGAGAGGCTGCATTTGGCTTCCGTGAGTTTTTTTTGAAGACTCTTCCAACGCATTTGCTCATTCATGATGGGTGATTTATGAGCATACCTGCCCACTCTGTGCTGAATATTCAGAAGTTTTTGACCAAAAATGGCATGTTCCTCCATGCCCCACCCTCCCTATTCGCGGGATCCCACCCCAAGTGACATTTTGTTTCCCCAGATGAAAAGGTCCTGAAAGGGAAACATTTTGCCCACGTGGGAGAGGTGAAACAAGAAAAATGGCAGAAGCACTAAAAGGTATCAAAATTGACGAGTTCAGAAACTGTTGAGTGGTGGAAAAAAGGTCTCAATAGGTGTATTGCCTCAAATGGAGAGTACTTTGAAGGTGACTGAAGTTTAAACATGTAAGAATAAATGCACAATTTTTTTATAAATAAATTCCATTATTTTGGGGGTCCCCCCTTGTGTAAGGATTATACAGAAGAGGAACTTGCTCCAGATTATATAGCTAGTAACTGAAAGAGAGACCTGTTAACACCAAGCCACGTGGCTCTGGAACCCATCCTTTTAAACATTTCACGTGTCAGAATTAAATGAATACACACATAAACCGCTTTGACCAGCGTCTGGCTTACTTTAGGTGTCAATAACTGGTAGCTATTATTGTTATCAATTTGTTTTTATTGCTCAAGTTTCTGCGCTGGAAAAAAGGAACTATAATTGAAATCTTCTGTACCCAAGCTCCCCAGGCATTTCCATGATTTTTTTTTGCTGCTGTGCATTTTTCCCCAGGGAGGACCAAAGTCAAAAAACACTCCAGCTTGAATTACACAGTTTGAAACTGCCCGCATAACAAAAGTCGTGTGTTTTAAAACTTAACATTTTTCCCCCTTGGTTCTGACTTATCTCAATTATTCTGTTTTTCCTCTTTATTCCCTGTGCATTCCTGCAATTGCTTCACAACTTTTAACCATATGAAAAGACACCTGTCCTTAGGGACTGGGTAGTTTGAATCTTGTGACAGCTTTGCCCACATCTTAAGGACATTTACACAAAAGTACTTTTATTGCTCATATCTAAAAAAATGAAAACGTTAAAGCTGTTAGGAAAGGCAAGATTTTTAAGAGTATTTGCAGGCCTGGGAATCATATTCACTGTGAGTTGGAACTCAGGAGGTTATAAGATCAGGGGAGGAGCTTTTATTATTTCCTTGCTCCATAAGCCAAAATTCATTCTTCAGTTTACAGCTGACACTGAAGATGGTTTGCGTTTCCAACAACAAGCCAGCCACAGAATTAATTTTCCTACAAAGCAATTATCATTCTAAGCTCTTTATTTTTAGTTTTTACTGAACTTAAAATATGCTTTAATCTGTAGGGTTTGGGCAAGATCTTTTTTTGTTTGTTTTTTTTTATCGAATTTATTGAGGCAGCACTCGTTAACAAAATTATACAAATTTCAGATGCACAGTTCTTCAATACATCTTCTGTACACCGTATTGTCTGTTCACCACCTGAAGTCAAGTCTGCTTCTATCACCATTTATGTCTCCATGCCCTCCCCCACCTCCCTCTGCTCACCATCCCCTGAGATCACCACACTGTTGTCCTTTCTTCCTTTTTTTTTTTTTACAGATTTTATTTATTTATTTTTAGAGAGAAGGGAAGGGAGGGAAAAAGAGAAGGAGAGAAACAAAGATCAGTTGCCTCTTGCACACCCCCTACTGGAGACCTGGCCTGCAACCCAGGCATGTGCCCTGACTGGGAATCGAACTGGTGACCTTTTGGTTTGCAGGCTGGTGCTCAATCCACTCTGCCACACCAGCCAGGGCTTTGAGGGTTTTTTTTGTTTGTTTGTTTTTTGTTTTTGCTCAATCCCTCCACACCTTTCTATCCACCACCCCAAGCTCTTTAAAGTGCAAGCTATTTTTAATGGAAATAAGATTAGGACTTAAAACCAAATTGGAAACCAGCTTCCAATTTTGTTGAAGGAATATGTGAGGACTTTCTGTGGATTATACAAAATGATTTTCTGAGCGTTGGTTTTATTGGAAGTATACTGCACCAGAAACCTGCTTTTTCAAGTAGTGATAGTGTTTTTCTCTCTCTCTTTTTCTTCATCATTTAATCAGTTGATCATCTAGAAACCTTAGCAGCAATTTAGCAGTTTCAGTCTTGGTCTTGTACAATATCATTCTTATTCACAGAAGTTTTATATTTTTCCAGGAGGTTTAGCGAATTATTTAGACAGTACTCTAATGAAGACTTTCTTTGGGATGTTAACCTCACTGTATACATGAGAGTCACTTGAAATTTTCTGGCATTTTTGGGTGAGTTCTTAGTGGTTTCTATCAGAATTGAATAACCTTGGCTTTGGTCTAGACTTGGGTATTTAGAAATTCACTCTTAAAAACCACTGATGGGAGTGAAAAATCCAATAAGAAACTATATCCTAAGGACCATGGCTAGAAAGAGCTGCCAGTAATTGCAGACAATAGAGCTCATTGCTCCCGTCCCTCTGCTAATTGCTTTCAGCTTTCATATTTGGAAATGCAATCATCGTGTCCGCTTCCCTCCTAAAGATGCTGATAATACTTCACTGTGTAGAATAATGAAGAATTTTGTTTTAACACCTAAACAAAGTGCAGGAAACTCTCCCTTTGACCTTTGGCCAACAAACGCTGTGCAGCTTCCTTCATTCACTCTCAGCAGATTATTCCAGTCCCTGGATTCCAAAGCAAACACGGGTCTGAGAATGAGAACCAGGCGGCACGAATCAGGCAATGATTTAAAACTTTCCATGGGCTCTAGAGCTCTTTAGAAAGGCTTGGTTTATTTATTTTAAACTTTCACAGGAAGAACTGTTATCACAGATTCGTGATAAAAGAATGGAAAGATCTATGACTTGTGATTCACATGTATGTGAGCCTGTGCATGTTTATTGGGAGAGAAAGGAGTGTGGGTTGTGGCATGGGGTGTGAGTCCTGGTGATATCACTCATCAACTGTGTGACCTTGGGCTAGTAACTTGGCCTTTCTGGACCTTGATTCTCATCTGTTAAATATTTGCACATTTTTAAAAAGTGAGATTTAAATCAACTAATGAATATAAAGAGCCAGAATGGTGCCAGGCACTTACATAAATTATATATTGAAAGGGTGTTTGACTGTTCGGCAGTACCTTTGTAGGACGACAGGATGGCACTGAGCTGAGATGTGGGTAACTCCTCTGACTGGAATCATGGACAGTTTAAAGCCTTAGATGTAAACATTGGTCCTCACAATGAAGCCACAATGCATAAAAGATAGATCATTTATGCCAGTGGAGAAACACAAGTGTTAAGAATAAGATCTATTTTACATGCAGAAAATGCGCAGATCTTAAATGAACAATTCAGTGACTTTTGACAAATGATTACCTTCATATAACAATTGCCAAGCCAAGATATACAACATTTTTCTCACCTGGAAAGTTCCTGTGTGTCCCTTTCTGGTCAATACTTGTCCTTTGAAGAGAAAAATATTCTTCTGATTTCTATCACTACAGGTTAGTTTTGCCTTTTCTGAACTTTCTTTTTTTAAAATTCTTGTTTATTGTATTACAGTTGTCCCAAGTTTTCCCCCTTTGCCTGCCTCTACCCACCCCACCCCACATTCTCACAGTCAGTCCCCACACCGTAGCACATGTCCATGGGTATTCATACTTGTTCTTTGACTAATCCCTTCCCCTTCTTTCACCATTTCCCCCTGCTCCCCTCTCCCCTGGCAGCTGTCAGTCTGTTCTATACTTCCAAGTCTCTGGTGCTAGTTTATTTTGTTTGTTAGATTCCTTTTATAGGTGAGATCATATGGTATTTCTCCCTCACCGCCTGGCTTATTTCACTTAGCATAATGCTCTCTAGTTCCATCCATGCTGTTGCAAAAGGTAGGACTTTCTTCTTTCTTTCTGCTGCATAGTATTTCATTGTATAAATGGACCACAGTTTTTTAATCCATTCATGAACATTCTATACATGGAATAATATAGAACGATCTTTGAGATGTGTTTATGTTGTTTTGTGTATTGGTAGTTTGTTTCTTTCTACTGCTAAGTAATATCCCATTGTATGAAGATATTATGCTTTTTTATCCTTTCTTTGTTGGTGAATATTTGGGTCTGTTATGAATATGTCTGCTGTAAACATTCCTCTACAAGCCTTTTTATTGTGCACAAATGTTATGTTTCTGTTGGGTAAATGTCAATTTCCCACCAGCCATATATGAGAGTCTAGTTGCTCCACTTCTTCACCAACACTTGGTATTGTCAGTGTTTCTAACTTTAGTCATTTTGGAAACAGAAATCTTTACCACCTGATTTGGTCAAGTGATCTACAGCAATTATTTTTTAACCTGCGTGACTTAACACAAATACTGGATCTGGATTGATTATCAGGTATTACAAAAAATTTATTCAAAAGCAATAATAATAAGAGTTTAAGCACCCAAGCTTATAAATAGTTTTGTTTAAACATTGAAGATGATTCAAAGTTATCTACAAAACAGCATGACTGAATTATGGGTATCATGATATATATTTTTTCT